>JANKJI010000004.1:124838940-124852590 GCA_024626585.1 Ginkgo biloba | reverse complement strand
CATTGATAATGAATAACATAAAGGGCCACAAGTTGTGATAAAGGTATGAAGTCATGCATGTTTATAAAAATGGAAAAAATATTGCAAAAAAATATAATGGTTATGAGAGCATGATATAACAACTTCAAGCTATTAATAGGCCATCTTAACTACTTCTTTGATATCTTTGCCATGTGGTGAGAGTCCACATCACCTAATCTCAACCAAGAGGATGAAATAAATCATTTATAACTACCTCAATAATTATCTATGAGAAAACTATAAAATCTCTAGAGAGCTTAGAAGGAGGGTTGATTTTACAGTCTTGCATTCCAAGCAATAGTTTGCAACCCCGGTGTTGCAATACTAAAAGATAACTTACAATTATAATTTTCCTACATCAGGAAATAGTTTATGGATATAGTCTTTCTATGCCAAGCTAGAGCTTACAACTCTACTACCAAGCAGTAGCTTATGATCGTAGATCATCATTACCAAGTGATAAGATTATAATTCCATCTGGAAATATAAGCCAATCATTATATGAGGAAATGATTTTGTGTACTCTAATTTTATTTTTTTCATTTCCCTAGAGGTATATACGACTCTATAATTATGGACTCTACTTTTACCTCTCTTTATTTTGTGTAGATTATTATAAAGCACTTTATTCTCTCTTATAAATCAAAGTGATCTTTTCATATGAATTACATATAGGCATGTTATTTCCATTTGATTTATTTTTTCTTGTATTCTACATAATTTAGGGTTTTAGATCAATAATTTAGCAAAACTAGATATGAGGAGAAGTAGAAGAAGAAGTGGGGCATCTAGCATTGAATGGATGTTAATTACAATAAGATATAATCCCTTCACACTAAGAAAACCTCCTACCAATAAGCCTTGTAATGCATTGAGGGGAGCAAAGAAAATATTAAAGATATTATAGGCAAATATGATGATCTAATTACTAAGGGGATAATTTTAAAAATGCACACATCTCAAGAATCTCGTGCTAATAAAAAACCATTGAAATTACAAGCTTAGAATGCTTTTGAGTAGTTGTGCCAACAATTGCAATAAGCCAAGACCCTTAGAGTGGTTGATCAAGACCTACACCTCTATGGACCATTGCATCAATAAGCAAATTTATAATTTTTTCTTCAAACAATAACATAGGTGAATTAGACCCTATCAAAATCACATTAATACCTATCCTTTTTAAAACATCATCTTTAACCCTTAGATCTGATTCTAACAACTTCACCCTTGCAAGCAAAATCATTAATGCCATGACTATAAGGATGAAATCTAAGAATAAGGGTTTGATGATATATAGTAGTGTATGTATAAACTAAGGTAGAATGTAATATTGCAAGTTGTAAGGAATATCTACCAAGCAAATATTTCACTTATGTATAATAAGAAGATCTCAAAGGAGATTAGGATAAAATAGAGAATCTTCATAGATAAAGGGCTCCATCTTCTCATTTAGGGGTAGAGAGAGATAAGGGTAAGAATTGAGTGATAGGAACTTGAATAAAGAGACTTAATGTCTTTTAGGAAGCTAGATTATATTGTACGATGTTGAATGGACAATGATATTATATTTTGTGGCTAGTTCATCGCTTTATTGTGTTACTATGTTGTTAGAATGGTGTGATGAATGTGGATTATTTATAATATCACTATTTTTATTTTTAATTCTACTACTATGTTACGTTTGATTTAATTATCACTATGGTTATGACTCTTGAAGTTAACTCACGAGTTGTTATTGCATTTTGTTATTGGAATATATTGAGGCATGTGTGTTAACGTCTCGATGTATGAAATTATATTTGAATGGTGAGTTATAGTAATGGTTATAAAATCTAGGAGTATGCTAGCAAAACAAAGTTAGAGATTAGTAGTATGCCATTGAGATAAGTCGCTAACAATATATGAATCCAATGTCGCTCCCTACAATAAAGGACAATAAAATGACCCAACTATATTAGAAAATGTAGGATAAGACTATGCAATCATCATGACATACAAACCTTTTGCAATAATCATGACTCCATACAAAGCTTTCAATCATTAAAATAGGCATTTCCTAGACTTCAAAACGAAAAAAAGCATTGTCTTTGATGTGATTAACAAAATTTTCCAATTTCAATAAGCTAAATTACTCATATTGTATCAATGTATCAAAGTACTTTATTAATATGTTCCAATTTCAATGAAATGCATTACTCATACATGACATACCATTGCAACGTCTTATTTCACATAAAAAATCTAAATCTCCATTGTTGTTCTTTATGCATTATTCATAATAGAGTTCCTACATTCCAAAATACACATATCAGCACTTACACCCACGACAAAAAGAAATCATCCATAGTACATCCCTTGCAACTTCCATGTTGACAATATTTCACACACAATAAATTAATTGAGCCCAACAATTTGATTCGCATATGATTTTTTTCTACATATTTTAAGTACTAACATATTCAACCAAACACAGCTTGCAAATGGTGAATGATGACTTAATTTTGATTCTAATCACATTGCATAGAACCCACGAGGTCATCAATCCATATGGCAATGTGTGCATGATGAATATTCACTTGCTTGTTATTATATTTACTGTAGCATTGCACCCGTAGAGCGGTTCTGGGATATTAATGCTAGACTTTGTTCCTTCATCTATTTGCTATAATGCAAGACAAAGATTGAGTGGGTGGAAGCATATAAATAATTCAAATTTCGCCAGGAGATGAAACCGGAATATCGGATTGAGATGGAATTGGAAGACTGGATGGAGATGGAGTGGCACCTATGAAACGGTAAAATTCCAGGAGATAATCTTATGGGTGGACGCCACAACTCCCGTGGCAGCAGAGAATCCAACCAAAACACTCTCAGGAAGAATTCCAGACAAATCTACTCCAACTGAAACGATTGGATATCCCTCAGGCTCAGGCCCCAAATAGCTCTTCCAAACAAACACTTGGAGAAGCTTGGATTGGCCATCATAAGTTATGCGGGCTCTCATTGCGGACTCGGTGAGTTCAGTTGGCCCAAATTCACTCAATGCCAAAGATGAGATATCGTTGATGTCAATGCCCACATGATCGAAGGGCGCCAAGTCCCATTCGTTGTGATACGTATCGAACTCAACGGCTACTATTTGATTTTTAAAGTTACCGTTGCTCTCATCGTTGAACAGCCCAAGCCAACCGCCTGTGGAATTGTGTGGTATGACTGAATCCACCGGAGCCATGAAGAAAGCCAGTCCGTCGGCATTGTTGTAAGGAGAGCCTGTCTTATTCACCGCATTGATTATGAATTCGAATTCAGTGCTGAAATCGGCAAGAACACCTGAATATCTCTCCCATATGGGAATTGGCTTGTAATACACTGCTCTTCCCACGCTATTGTTGAGA
The DNA here is from genome assembly GCA_024626585.1 of Ginkgo biloba. NCBI lineage: Eukaryota > Viridiplantae > Streptophyta > Ginkgoopsida > Ginkgoales > Ginkgoaceae > Ginkgo > Ginkgo biloba. Next base: position 124,849,174 of record JANKJI010000004.1, on the reverse strand, counting down.
TTTTCATCCAAACCGTTCTTGGTCATATGGATTGCATTCTCTGATAGAAAAGCGTCCCCTGAGAACCAAATTTTGTCTCCGTTAACATCGAAGGAAGAGAAGTTGAAGCTGACCGCATTCGCGGCCCTCAATTTAGCACAAGTAATTGCACCGAACACCGCGAGTATAACGAGGGTTGACGTGAGGTTAGCCATCCCCCAATACTGTTTTCAAAACAACCGATTCCCCCACCTTAAGACGAGAACTATGTCTCACAAAGTTCACAATATGATTCACAATCCTACTACCTAGAGCATTTATATTAGAAGATGGGCAACGCTTACCTATGTGTTTTTTTATCCTAGCAATTTCTTTCAAAATTGTTCTTATTTCTTCTATGTTACGCTTTAACATTATTGTAAGTTGTTGTTTGTTTTCTTCAAAAGCACCGATGGAAAGTACTTGTTTATTTTTTAGTTTTAATTTATGTGCATGTCTTATGTCCTCATCATATTCTAACGAGTACTCTCCAAATTTTATTTGTTATGTGGTCTTGTAAGAAGAATCTTGTTATCTTTAAAAAAAATATATACACTTTCCATTTCTATTGAAGCATATTCTTATTATGGGCGAATCATATTTGCTAATTGGCGAAATAGACATCACAGATACACCACAAAATCAAGTAAAGTAACATTGGACATTGATTATCTTGAAATGAATTGGGATTAACCTACATATTTTCATTTTCTCTTTTTCTCCATAAAATATGTGTGGTTTTATTTCTTCGTCAAACTTAACCAAGTGGTCTAGTTTGTCTCACTTTATATAATCCAAGCACTTCTTTCCAAATATAAATTATACATTATGACTTAGTTCTCATAGGAGATGTGCTTATTTTTAATGGAAGTATGCCATGTTCCTTTGGGCCACTGTATTTGTCATATACAATTGTCTTTACAAATATTACAATGACATTAACAAAGCAATAATTAATAATTAAAAGGAATTTAGAGAACGTTATTATTTAATTTTGGGCTTGTTAATACTCACACAATGAATAAATCAACCTTTGTGTAATGCAAGATATATAATCTTTATTCTTTCTTCCTTACTCTTATCTTATTTTTCTTATCAAAATCACCTCAGTTGTTAGGATATTAATAAAGGTCATTTTTTTTAATCTTTTTCTCACTCTCAAAATTTTATTAAAAATGAAAAAAAGTTAATCATGATTTTTTTTTTCCCTCATTTTTTGTGACTTCCAAAACTCCACCAATGAATAAAATTTCTTATATTCTACAAAATGCCCAAATCCATGCTAAATGTACATGTTTATTAATAACAACTAAAAAAAATCCTTAATAATGTTACTTAGACTTAAAAATATAAATTTTTTTTCTTAATAATAATGCATGATTGAGCATGTAGGAATCCATCCTCCACCTTTTAGTTACAAAAGAAACTAGTTATGATGGAACAATGCTAAGAGTTTATATGCAATGAAGTGTTATAAATTTGGAGATTAGATGTAACTAACTAAAAGGAATGTTGATTTGTTGAGATTAGAGGAAACCTGTATACTATTTAGAGATGTCTCAAGGATAAATTACTAGCTATGTAGTCATAAAGGACTACCTTTATGCTATTTTCTTCCTTTGCTATTTCTTATCATAAGCATCCTATTCATTTTGATACCACAAATGATATTATTTCCCATAAATGATATTATTTCCCTTTCTACTATAATTTTTCTAATGTTTAGGAGTATTTTCATTATATTAGACAAAATTTGATTACATACCCAAAAATATAATATAATAATATGTAAAATTTGTCAAATAAATATCCACATTCACTTTCACTATTATAAATTGATTTCAAAAGTAACTTTGTAATAAGAATTGGGTCATTTTGACTCCAAGATATAAATTATTTTATTTTACACTATGTTACCCACTAGAAAAAAATTGACATGACATAAGTCACTTGAAAATCTTCTTTAGTAACTTAAATATTTGCTCATTTTTTCTTAAAAAATAACTTCTATATGGTTAATGAATTCTTCCTTAATATCCAAGGTTTGTGATTAGATTTTGAATTTAGGTTTGTAATCTTTAAATAGTAAACAAAAGATGGAATTTCAACTATCACCCATTTAGGGTGTAAGAAATAAATTTCTATTATGAAATTGAATTGAAGTAATTATTGAAATGGAAAAATATATATAGAATTAAATTACCAAAAGGAAAAATATCGTTAATAATAAATAGACTCCTATCCAAGGTTATACTTCATAAGAAATATATTTATATCTTAAGTATGAGTTAGATTAGTGCCTTGTGTTAGATAGAGATATTTTGTCCAATGATCTTTAGATTTAGCCAAGGCTTCTTAGTGATCATAATTTCCTATGGAAATTTTCTTGTATTCTTTAGTAAATTAAAAATATTTATACATAAGATCCTTGATGGCAATAATTAATCATAATAATTAAATTAATGTTGAGTAGGATTAATCAAACTTACCTTCACAAGACATGTAAGCAACTTATATATGTACTTAATGAAGGTAAGTAATGATTCTACCTTCTTAGTGACTATAACTAGAATCACCTTAACTATAGATGAAAGTAAATTCACTTCCAATTTGAAAAAAGATAAAGTTACTTACAACATTGTTAAAGGTAAAACTACCTACATAGTAGCTAAAGGTAAAGTTACATTCATTGTAACTAAAGGTAAAGTTACCTATACTGCAGTTGAAGGCAAAGTACCTATATGTCAGATGAAGGTAAAGTTACCTTCAACATGACTATGTGTAATCTATCCTCAATGTAGTTAAAGGTAACTTATCTTCATCACAATTGAAGGTAGCTAATCAACTACCTTTATTGTAGGTAAAGGTAAGTAATTACATACAAAAATGACACCTTCATATCTTTTGAAGGTAATTTCTAATATTAAGACATATATTAGACTAGATATTTATGAAGAAGATAAATTACATGGTTTTAATAAGGTAACAACTTAGTTACCTCACATTGATATTATAAAAATAGTTCTTATAAAGAACTCAGACTCAAAATCTATGAAAGGCAATTCCTTATTATTCTCCCCTTCTTAGCTTCATATGCCCTATTATGAATTAGATTTCTTAGTTATATATAAGATCTAAATTTCTTTTAAAGTATCATTAGATGTTTCTTCTTATGGTAGTGTTAGTAGTATTAATTATTTGGGGTTTTTAATTATTCCCATTATCCTTCTATGTTTTGAATCCTCCTTCTCTATTCTAGCATTGACATTCTTTTGATTTATAAAAATAACTCAAATGAATGTAATATACAAAGGCTTTATACCTCATAACTAGTGATGGCAATCCTTTATGGTGTCGTCTCTTAACCATCCTTCTTATTATGTTCATATTGAGCGATAAAACTATCGTAATAATATGACATTGATATTCCATATAAATTGACCTACTCCTCAATTCCTTAATAAGCATACACATATGCCCTAAATTATTAGTTATAATAAAGTTAGTAATTTAAGTGTAAGACTCCTTCTCATGCAGTATCATAGGTAGATTTCTCACCTTGATGGAAAAAATATTCTTAACATATTTTTGCATGAGAGGAACACCTTTCCTTTAAATGTCTACTATAATATGTAATATAGTTTTATTATTAACTTCTCATACCCTTTATTATATCTTCTTCTCATTTTCATCCATAAATTTCTACTTGTTTATGATGTTTAGCCTAATGGCCTATTTTGTGGATGCCTCTAAGTAAATTTGTCTTTCATTATGTCTTTATTATTATCAAATTTATAAATATTTGATGATAATAAGGCCCTTAAATATACATTACATATAAGAACTATTGGATTATGGTAAGCATAATTCTAGTATAAATTATTGGCTAGAAATACTTCTACTAATATGATCTAGTCCACTCAATTACTTATATTATATAATGCATCTAATCCTTTTACAATAAATTCGATGAGAGGTGCATTAGTTACGAGGTACATCAAATGTATTATAAGGATACTTTATCTATACATAAGGGTATGAACTCTATATAAGGATCTACTTCTCATCATCTTCCTAGCTAAAGTAAATTCATACATAATAATTTCTTTGATGTTCTCCACCTGATTATCTAATTCTATACATTTATTAGTTAGATATTTTACTTTTTCTTATCTGTTAAACTTTAAACTAGATAATTGCTACTATAATGTTGTCAAATTATTAGGTGATTATTTATCAATACTTGGAGCATTATTTTGTATACTAAGTTGATTGGAATTTTCCTTTAATTACTAGACCCATTCATCTATGTTATCTTTACATATTCAACTTATAAGCTAATTGAATAATCCTTGCATTTATTTTTTATATGATCAACCTTTAATTTCAAGGAATTTAGTTTATATATTTCTACTTGATGCTCCATATCTTAGATGATTTAAATATCTATATATTTCACATCATTTCTCTTAGTAAGATTTATATGCATGCATACTATCTTGTTGATATTGCTTGAATTGATCCTCTAACTAGTACACCTTATTTCTTAATTATTCATTCTTTAAAGGTTAGCTTGTCATTTTCCAACCTTAGGGATATAATGCTCACATCTAGGATCATAAAAGAATATTATAACTCTTATCTTTACTTTTTAGTCTATTATCTTATTCATGGTGCAAATGATAATTTATCTACCTAGACTAGTAGAATTGAGTATAGGGTATAGGACATATTAAAGATAGGTATACTGTAAAAATGGATAACTAGTTGAATAGATAATTGAATAATTAACTAATGGGATGGATGAATTATGAAATATAGTTTATCCTATTCTATTCTTATTCTTTTATTTATTATTAATTAAATAAGGATAGGATGTAAAATCTCCTTATCTTATGCCTTCTTCCCTTGATAAGTTTTATATCCATGGCATGAAAAAGAAAATATGCCATATCCACTAATTCCCCTTTCTTCTAGATAGTAAAGAATATAAAATGGCATGTATAGATATATGTAGGATGTTATCTCATGAAATTATACTTAAAAATGAAGAGAGATAATTGGTCTTAGATAAGTAATCTTATATGGGTGTTTACCCCTTTAGGAGGATGGCTAAAGTATAATTTTTTTAGGAGGTATTTAAATTCTTGAAGGGATCTTCTCCTATACTAGATTTTACTCTTGATTTGTACCTTTATTTATTTACCAATAATATCCTTGGTGATTATAATTTTCTTACCAATAACCTTATTTGTGTTACTTACAAGGTTTTAAACAACCTCTATGACTTACAAGGAATTGGATTGACAATTATTATAACAGGGATAAAATAACTTTATATATATTAGAATAATAACTATATTTTTATCAATCATTTTCCAGAGTATAATTATTTTATTACTAAGAATATCTTTGGATTATTTAGTTACTAAGGTTTTGGCTCCTCTTTAATAAACAAAACTCATAATTCCTCCTCTTATTCCCCTTCTATTATTTATTACTCTAATTATGGGTCTTCCAACTATAATTATATCATATTACTCTTCATTTAACTTTGTAAATTCTATTTGTGTATATTATTTGTCTCTTTCTCAATCTCAACTACTAATATCTATGAGAATAACTTTCAAATTTATTAGCATTAAATAATGTTATTGATTGCAATTCAAGATGAACTTAACAAGTTTCAATTACACACAAAATTATAAATCACATCCACTACTTGAATTTTTCATTTGTTTTTGGTAAAATATACCTTGATTCATGATCAATATAGTCCCACACCAATCATGGCCTAATTATATGTGGCGTCAATTAAATATTGGGTCAATAGGAATGATAAAAAATTGAAATAAATTATATGAATAATTCATAGAAGGGGAAGGATCTATCATTAAAAAATATCCACAATGTATGCAACGATAATTATAGAACACACAAGTATAATTTATTTTAAGATAAAAAATTAGACTCGTATGATTACATAAAGGATGACTATGTACAAACTAATTAAGGGTAGGTTTATAAATAAAAATGTTACATGCAAAAAGCTTAAAGGCATGTTTTATAAATATAAAGTTACCTAAGGAATTTTAAAGGAAATTTCGCAAAGGAAAAACTACTTATAGATATTCCAAAGGTAAATTTTATAAAGGAAAATTTACCTATAATCAATTTTAAGGAAAGTTTTGAAATGGTAAAGTTACCTACAAGTTATTCATAAGAAAGTTTTATAGGGGGAAAGTTACCTACGAGGATTCTAAAAGTAAGTTTTATAAAGGGAAAGTTACATAAAATAATTTGAAAGGTAAGTTTTGAAAGGGAAAGTTAACTATACAAATTATGAAGGTAATGATTACAAATCAAAACCTACTTATAATCGTTTTGAAGGTAAATCTTATGAAGGAAAAATTACTTCCAAGAATTTAATGGTATGTTTTACAAAGGAAAATTTACTTGTAGGAATTTTCAAGATAATATTAATAGAGAACAAGTTACCAATAGGAATTTTAAAGATGAGGTTTATAAAGTGAAAGTTACCAATATGCATTTTAAAGGTAAGTTATGAAGGCAAAAGGTTATCTATAAAGTAATTCTAGGTAATTTATGAAGGTAAAAGGATTCTTGGATAGCAATTATATGTAATTTATAAATGAAAAAAGTTACCCATAGGTTTGATAAAAGTAATAAGAAAGAAACAATTACTTTTTGTAGTAATAATAAGGTAGAAATTATGAAAAATAGCTTTGAAAAGGATGTGATTTTCTGGAATGACACGACATCTCTCTTTTTCTTTTCTTTCTTATTTTTTAAATTTTTTTTAGGTTCTTGGTATAAGAACACACATAAAAAAAGCCTTAAAAATAAGATAATGATTATGATTCCATTCTTATAATGAGATATATAATTTAACTTGTGAAGAAAATAAAGTAGTCTTAATTGATTAGCTTATGATAAATCTTCAACTAATAGCCATTTGCAAACTATTTTTGTTTGGTTCTATTAATAGTGGCCAATTTTACTACTCCATTAGAAAATAATCCTTTTAACATATATGAACACATATAATAATATTAAAATTTATTAAGGAAGGTTTCATATGTAGAATCATATAACAAGTCCATATCCCTTAGCTAGAAGCATTTTCTTTTTAGATGTTAATCATACCAATGTTTATACTACCACTAAATTAGTTGCATTTGAAATCAATCCTTCTAATATAATTTCTCTAATTAATAAAGTTGGATAATTATAGTATTTTGTGCCTTGATGAGAATAATCCATGCTTGGTTAGAAGTTTTCAAGGTGTTAAATTTACACTAATTAGAAAAAATTATATGATTACCATAGATAAGTTCAAAATTATTGAACCTAATGGTTCTCTTATATTAATTTAGGAAAAAAATATACCATGGTATTATTTCTCCCTATTCATCATAGTGAATTTCAATTATCTTCATAATAATTTCTTCTAGCTCATATTTGGTGACTTTTGACTGACCATTGGCTTGGGGTTAGTAAGGTGTTATCTTTATATGAATATATTTTTCTTAGAATAATGCCTTAATCACATTATTGTAAAAAGGAGTACCTATTTCAGATAGAAATTATCTGTGTACAAAATATAGTAATGAAAATAAATATAAAGTAGAAAAATATAGCCACATTATTCATATTGGCCTCTCTCATAAACTAGATCTTAGTCAACTTATTCCATAAAAAATAAATATGTACTTGGAATTAAAATTATAAAGGAATTTTTTGGGTCTAAACTTAGGGGGTCACTGTGTTTTTTTTGTACATAGCATGTGAATTATACAAGGGTTTTTTAATTAAATATTTTCAAAATTGTATGCAATTGTATACAAAGGGGATAGAGGGTATTTTATATTAATATAATAGTTAATATATAAAAGGGTTTAGGTTTTATAATAATATATAATACATATTATATATACTCTAACATATAATATATATATTTACTACATTACTAAAATCATATTGTTTGACCACTTTTTCAAAAAAAAAAAATTCTATTATTTTGACATTAAATAAAAAAAGTAAACTTTGGACAATAATTAGTTAGTTATGGTATATATATATATTAATAATAAGGTGATGGATGGTAATTTAATTTTGTTTGGCCACTTGTAATAAATGGTTTAAATATGTTTGAATGATCTCTCTATATTTGGTTTTGGCAGCATGCAATATATGATTCTAAGATGTGAAATGATCTCTCTAAATTTTTTTACTGTATGTCTTGGTTAGATCCCTCATTAGTGCAAATAAAAGAGAAAAATAGGAAATTTTAATGAAAAACTATAGTGTGTCCATAATGCACATGGACTTAAACCATAACGACAAGGCCATAATATTCAACTGTTCAAGCTTTGGCCCTTCAAATATTAATTTACCATTGGGAAAATGATGAAAGGATCTTAACAAATGGGTACTCCAGGTGGATTATTGGGAATAATCAATTTAATATGATATGGAAACTAATAGATTATTCCATACCACCATAAAAATAGAGACATGGTTCTCCTCGGGTTTTATGGCATCTGACATAAGACTGGTGCAAATGGGTAGCTTCAATAATGGAGAAAGAGAAGTTAGAATGTTCAATCCATATGACCAATATGATTGGGTGGAATATGTTGGATCTCTATTAGAATGATATTGATACTCATATAACTAAATCCTTCCCAATGATTATTTAGCTATGAATTTATGGTGGGTGAAATACAAAAATTAGCTATAAATTTATACCCAAAAGTTGAGGCAAAGTGGCCTGCATGTTACCGTTCCTAATAGAGATAGGGGATTCCTTAGAAAATAATTTGTATCCCTTACTTCATATCATACCCAATAGGGACCCCTTCATCTTTTCCAATACCATAGGCATTCTACTAGACTATGTCAACAACCACATGGACAAGTGATTCCCAGAGATGCCTGTGGAGTCGAGAAATTATCAAGGTTGTAGAGATTTTGATTATCGATTATCTTAGGTAAAAATATTTTTATTTAAATATTAATGTCTTTGTCTCTATCTCTATTAAAATGATTGATTATTTTATAATTATTTCAAGATGAGATAGTGGTTCAAATGTTGTGATGAAATACATGGAAGAAATCTAGTGAACAAATATCCAAAATTATAAATTCTAACATTTGGTGGAGTATTCTTCAATACATAGAGGAGATTTAAAATGTAGGGGAAAAAAATGCAATTATAAGTGTAAAGGAAGAAAATATTTGGATGTATATACTCCTTTGCATTTTTCTTCATATAATTCTATATCTCTATTCAAAGATTGATTATCCATTAGTTGTTTCAAGTTTAAAGAGTGGTTTGAATGTTGTGTATGGGAAAAATACCATGAGTGAAGTAAACAAAAAATTAATGGAGAATCAACATTATAAATCCCAACATTTTCTTTTCTTATTTCTCTAAGAGTTTCTTTTGCTAATGGAAAAAATATTCAATGCTATTAAATGTGCTTTGAGCGATCTTAAGTCTTCATTTTGTTATGGGATTATTGTTCTCTACAACCAAACTGATAGAAAATTCCTTGAAATGACTTGATTCAAACTTACATTTGATGGAATGGAAAAATATCAATGCTAATGATTATAAGAGTAGAATCTTGCAAGTTTCTACAATTTAGTTCAATGTAATCCATTGGCTAAAGTTAATAGTTTTATTTTGGTGTTGGGAGAATAGCTTAAGATAGTGTGCAATTGGACTTGTTGATTTTATAAGTGCCTATTTAAAGAGGATTAATTTTACTTTTTTTTTTGTGTATATATATATATATATAAATTTTGTGCAATGGGGATATAAATAATTGTGCATTTATAGGCATATTTTACTATTTCACATGATATTTTAGTGTTGAAGATAGTGTGCATTTGGGGACATAGATAATTTTTATTCTGTTATAATTTTAGGATTTATTTTAATAAGAAAGGTTTCAAATCTCCAAAATTTGGGCTAGTTTTCTTTATAATGGACTCTCTTTCTTTCTAAACATGTGCATTCTATAATGTAATGCTTATTGTATATATTTTTAAATTTTATCATTTTTGTGCTTTTTAACCTATCTTCAAAATACTAAAATACATGTACATACATACATAAATATATATACATATATATACATATATATATATACATATACATATATATATATATACATATACATATATA
>JANKJI010000004.1:89878582-89889646 GCA_024626585.1 Ginkgo biloba | reverse complement strand
CATTCCCCTACTCAATAACCTAATAAGTTGTGTAGACCATATAATGATAGATCTTTGCAGTGTCATTTTCACTAAATACATTGCTCAATAATCACATCTTTATATTCTCTCTCCAAATTACCTATCTTGTAATAGGATTTTTTTTATAGGATTCACAACTGGCTCACTTCTCCAAGAATTAGTCAATTCATGGATTTGAGCATAATTCTAATAGAATTTATCCACTTTATTGAAAGAAAAATATTCTTCTAGAATAGGCCACTCTATCATTTTTTGAAAAACTTTAGGATTTAAAGGATATAATACCTACCCAGTAGTAGTAATTATGACTCTTCTAATCGTAAAACCTTTCTGCTATCCATTCTATTAACTATCATCATGGCATTGGATTAGGAATAAATCCTTCTTGCATTAAACTGGACCTCCATAATAAGTATGCTTTTCTTTTCTATTTCATCATATGAATGAAACCTTCAAATATGATCCTGAATTTAGCTCAGCATGTGTCTTGGGTATCTTAAATTTTTATCATTTCTTGAACCTTCGATCCTCCTATATATCTTTTGGCCATGACTTATAACATGGGATAAACTATAGGCGATCAAATCATACTCAATATGGAATAAAACTGAGATCTATTTTTGCCTCTTCTATTTGCCTTCAACTCATGAATTACTTCACAAAAAATGATAAAATTTGTAAAAGAAAAAGCTTTGAAAACCAACTAATAAATAGGCCACTTTCTTTTAATTCGAAGGACATCAGTTCACCACCTTGGGCATTAACACCACATTGTGCTAATTATTTCACTTGAGATATGGGATGATTCTCATGCTTGACATAGAGAAATGTGTGAGGTAGTGATTAGATGGGATGATCATTAGTCCTAAGCCACCACGTGTCCCAGTTTTAAAATTTATGGACCCCATCTCCTTCTACCCTCTTGGGCTTCAATCGTTTGGAGAAATGACCATATCAAGTTAAGAAAAACCTTTCACCATAACATGGGAGCCTAATCTCCAATTAATTCTAACTTATTTCTTTTCAGATCTATAAAACTCGAGGAAAGGAAATCTACCTAATGGAACATAAGATTCGTCCTTCAAACTCTGATTTCCTAAGTCATTAATGAAAGAGGATCCAACTCTATATTAATATGAACTTATGATTTGGGTAGGTTTGTGGACTCAGAGGCACCTTCTCATAATGGAGTATCAAATCCTAAACCCAAACTCCAATTTTTTGAATCCATGAGGTGAACGGATTAAAAAATACAAATATGTAACTTGGTTAGGTCCGCGAGTTTACAAGCCCTTTCCCATCTTGACTTTAAAAGTTTCTTGACCCTCAAACTCTAATCAACCTCTCCCAAACCTCCTTTATAGATGTAATACCCAAATTTTGTTGGTTTACCATCTTGACTTAGGTCTACAGGTTTCCTTCGGATCTTCAAGACTCTATAAGTAATTATCAAAATTATAGCTTTTTATTTTTTAAACTATGGAACTCAGCATTTCTTCCAAATCGCCATCATTAGCAAAACTTCACAAAATTAGTATTTTTTGTTTGGGTCTGAGAGTTATCACTTCAAAACTACATCTTTTAAGGGCAGAAAATTGAAGGTAGTCAGTTACTAACTTCATATGATGCTCTAACAATTTCAACTTGCAATAATCAAAATATGAGATGAGTGTGGTTTCAACTAGATTATTAATCTAAGATGCATTTAAACTAATTATTAATTGGAAATTAAAGGATTCAAGTTCTTTGATTGCGCGATGTAACTTTTCTTAGCCACATTGGAATAATTGTCTAATCCCTTCTTTGGATGATATGCTTTAAATATGATTTAACCTTGTGATAGTTGTCCCCATAAATGTGGCCCATTCATGGGTCAATAGGTACTTAACAACATTTATAATTATAGGTTCACATCTATTCTTAATGACCATGTACCTCAATTGAGATATTTGCATACTATGAAAGATATCTTATCATTAAGAGGTCTCAATCATACTATTAGGATACCTCAATCGAGGTCTACACATATGGAGTAGAATCTATCAAATATTTCCTTTCAAGATGTTACTTAAGGTGAGATATTGATTGAGATTTTAAAGAATTTGATGAAGATCTCTTGGACCTCGATCAACGTCTCTACAAATGTTTGGGCACTTAATGTACATTATGGTCACATCATTACCTCAATGATCAAGGTCTCTTAGAGCTTGATTGAGGTCTTATTGGATCTCGATCGAATCTCTATGTACATTTGAGCATTTAACGTGCATTGTGATCATATCGCTACCTCGATAGTGAAGGACTCTCAGAGCTCGATCAAGGTCTCTATGCATGCTTTAGCATTTAATGTCCATTATAAAGTTGTTGACTCAATTATACTAAGAAGATAAGGTACCTTCATCGAGGTATTACCATATATAGTAGATTGATGTCAAGGATTTTTGGTAAAGCTCGGTTAAGCTCAATGTTATCATCAGGACACTAAGGATACCTTGATCGAGGTATAAATAACTTGTTAGAACTTTTAGTCAAAACCTCAATCAAGATATACATTTTTTGAGGTCAAAATTTATATATACATTGATCAAGGTATCTAATCTTTATTAGTGGCCAATCTAGCACTTTGCCAAGCATGATGGCATACCTCGATTGAGGTCACACTTATTTTTTTTTATGGCTCGATTGAAGCATCTCTTCGATCTCGATCTCGATATTTTAGAGACATTGATCAAGGTCCCCCTTCAAAATCTGCACTACATTAGATTTTTTAGAAAAGTGATTGTAAGTGATCTTGTGACCACCTAAATGCTCTTACTAGACCTTAATTTACCTCTAGAGAGATAAAGTGAATAAATTGATGGATGCCACTAGGTAAATTACATATAAGGTAGTAGCCACTAGCTTTGTTCAATTGGTTTTGTGTTGAACTCAATGTTTCCTTCATCGTTTGCCTAAGGATGCATGTAATTATTGCATTATGAATACTTGTATAGACACAATTAGCAGTAGGACCATATCAACAAAATTAGATAAACGAGGAAGGGGGGCCATTCTCACACACGTCATCATTTGCATTCATCTATACCCACAAAGGAAAGGTGATAGTTTGGTAAATGTGCATATTTTCACAGTTACAAACTCTTGGGATGATAAAAAGGTGTTCATGCTCGAGACATTTTGTCAAATAGATTGTATGCATTCTTAGTTTTTATGATAGAGACATTTTGTCAAATAGTTTGTATGCATCCTTAGTTTTCAAGATTAAGACATTTCCTCAAACATTTAATATGCATCCTTACTTTTTATTCAATTATATCTTTTCTTATTATGGAATTTTTTTTTTGAGTCCTATGAGTTAATTGTTCATGCATTCATATAATAAAATTAAATTTGATGTCTATAAAAAAAATTTAGTTTGATTAATAAACATACAATAAAAAATGAAGCATCATGCCCACACTTACAAGAAGATGAAGCCTCTTAGTGTTTTCCTCTTTTGTCTCATATGATAGTTCTTTACATAGTAGACATAATTAGAGGAGGCTTTTAGAAAGAGGTGATAGGAGGCAAAATGTTTTAAAACCCAGGAGATGTACAGTGCGACACATGCACCTTGATTGTAGCACTGGTATTACCATCTTTGGTTGTTCATCATTTTGTATAGCATTTTTTGTTACAATTTATTTATTTATTTTTGAGACGCAATAGGTGCTCTCTCTTTACTTACTGTACTCATTGAGATGCAACATAGGCACTCTCTCTTGGATTGAATAATCTCCCTCTCATTGTCTCTAAACTCGTCACTTTCGATATGTTGTTGTAGACAAATATGGCATGTGGCTATGAGGGTTGGGTATAAAATTTGTTCAATAAAAAAATTTAAATTTTAAATCATTTGACAGTTTAATTTATTTAAAATTCAACTTTTAAACCCATCTAAGACAATCGATCAAATTATCTAACTAAATATTTATTCGATCGAACAATTATATGCCCTAAACTTTTCATATATTTTTGTCAAAAACATGATACACCATTAATATGTTTTTTATTGAATCAAGACTTAAAATTATATTCAACTTTTAAAAAATATAATACAAAACAAATCTTGCATACATTAATATATTATATGTATTCAAAATTTAACCCACAAAAAGTATTCAATTACCATATGTAAAAGACAAGTGAAAACTAAAACTTGATTTATGAACGTGTACAAATTTTATTAAAATATTAAAATTATAAAATGAATAATAAAATGATATAAAAATATTACATCAAACTAATATTTTGAATACTCTACTCCACAAAGGCAATAGTATGGGCCATTGAATGATCCCCAAATTTGTTTGGGATTCCTTTGCAATGCGCCTATGGTGACAAACAAACACACGTACACACATATTCGGCTGTCTTCAACTTATTCCCACTCCTTATTGGGCACTAAAATACTATGAAGTCTTACCCATGAAATATTAGGAATTGTTACTAGGAGGTCTTACCCATGACAGGAGTAGATCCATCCAATAAGGAATCTCCGTTTTTCTATTTTCCATGGGAGGCATTGGGAGTTTTCGGATCTGGAAATGACAGAAACTTGGACTTGCAATTAAATCTGAAGGCCTGGAAAAGAATTATAGCATCTTTTTCAACATTAAGATGTGTGAGCTTCTCAAAAGCATTTAAGAACTCATCCCATTTCTGTTGACGTTTCCTTCGTTTCTCATCTTTCGCTTGTTGCTCCGGTGTTTCGGTTATCATGGATTCTCCCAGCCCAACGCCGTCGGTTAGATGTTTCCTCTCTTTTTCGATCTGTAATTTGATTCTGCACCTCTGAACAATGTCTCGGAGGGAGCCAGTCTTTTCATCAACGTACTTGTCCCAATTCTGCAAAATAAATTATAATAATCAAATAAATGTTTTCCACTAAATCTGATTCTTACTTTGTTTGTTAAGAACGTGTGTGTGAGATCGCAGCCTAACCAATATGATCCAATAAATGTTTTCCACTGAATCTGATTTTCTCCTTTGTTAAACGCGTGTGTGAGAGATCGCAGCCTAACAAATAAACTGTATTATATGATCAAATAAATGTTTGCACTAAATCTGATTCTCTGCTTTAATGTTTGTTAAACGTGTGTGGGATCAGATCGCAGGCTAACAAATTACATGTATTATATGATCCATCTCCTCCTTCCATCGCCAACAAATGAAAACCCACATAACAAGCTGCATCTCCCATCCTCTCAATTTCGTGACCTCGGGCCTCTGCGAAAGGATATTCCACACCAGATTATGATAAAGAAGCAAACGTTTCCATTCGCGTGGATTCGTTTCATTGATTGTCACCAGTTTACCCAGGTCACGAAAAGCTTCCTGTTGGCTTTTGGTATAATCGAGTATAAGCATCATGCCCGTACTTACAGGAAGACGAAGCCTGTTAGTGTTTTCCTCTTTTGTCTCATCTCCGCATGATGGCTTTCGGTGGGATTCTCCATGCGTGTTTCCTTGTTCTAGGTCATGGCTCTGAGACTGATCTGCTACTGAGGTTGACTGATGCTGGCTCTGATTACTTGATGAAACATTCTGTTCATTCGTTGAGGATGCCGGCTGCATATCATTTGCTTTGGATTCGGCACCTAGTAGTCGCCTATCCAAAAAAAAGTGGAAATGAGGTTTACTCGGGTCAGGCACATCCAAAGGCAATTGGAATATTTTCTGTAAATATTTGTCCGTCTCTGCTTCCAGCTCTGTATTGTCGTAGATTGTTGGCATATCCTGCTGGATTTTTACTCCCTTGTAACTTGCTTGAATTAAGCTTGACTTTATTGCTTTTTTAACAATGTTCATGTCCGTGCCCAAAACAACATTGATTTTGCACTCAGCTAAAATGAGATGGATTGCGGATAATATCTGTTCAATAATATGGAGCGTTATTCGGTAATGTTTCCAGATTTACATCAAACAAGACTAGTACATTTGAAGTCTCAATATTTTGCATTTCTACTTTACGGAAGAATGTTGAGCGAATAAGAATGTTATCAAACTTACCTCGAAGACGCTCTGTGGCAGACATTTATCTAGATTATCCACAAAAACTATTACTCGAAGCTTCTCCTTCGAAGCTGACTTGACAGTTTTTAGGTTCAGCTCTGGACTCTCGTCTTTGTCCCTCCCTCTATGGAACTTTGCAGAAAAAGTACAGTATTCAACAACCTTCCACAAACAAAACGGGTCTTTCCCCAACATTTCCATCATCATCTGGATGTCTTCTATCACGGTCTGCTGGTAACCGAGTTTTTCTGCATTATGACCACCTGCGTTAAGTAGGTATTTCTGGAATTGATCACTGACAGAATTGAGGGTGTGAAGGAGGTTGTTCAGTATAATCCACAAAATTACTATAACACTAACAGGTATACATCCATATCTAAAGCTTTCAAGTCCGGGAGCTTTTGATCGACTCATCAACACCCATGCACCCCAGCCGATCCAAGGAGCTAAGGCTGCCACGAGGAGAATTGGGAAGAACAGCTGTAAAATTAAATTGACTTTATTTCTTCTCCAAGCGTAAATCCAAGCAGCATGCAGCTGCAGAGCCCACGACATTCTTTTTTCCATTTCCCTCGTTATCTCAACTGCCAGTCCAGCCCACGCTTGGGACTCATCACGATACAGCCAAGCATTGTATCGAACTGTCAATATGCCAGGAGACAGCTTATGCGATGGCTGAAGAGCAGGTTGCCGATTACACCATATGCATTTGATTGCACATAGAATACGGGGCCAAGCCGGTTGCGGATTAGACCATATGCATTTGATTGCACATTGAATACGGCGCCCAGCTTTCTTAAGAAGGGCAAATTTACCCGCTGATTGATCATCCTCGCCAGTCTTGATCTTAAAAACAAAAATAAACAGAAACGAAATCGCTTAAAAGTGTTAGAACTGTATAAGCCGGTCCAAAAGCTAGAAAATTGATGACACCAAAAAGAAAGAGCTCCGGAGCTCACTATGAGGCTCTTATCAATTATTGCTAACGACTTGAAAACGTTCTCAAATTTGTCTCGAAATTCCGAGCCAAGTAAACATTGCACTGGATCCAGATTCTGAAATTGAAATGAAATCATCTGTGACTGTGAGAATTCGATTCCATGGCGAAGGGAATTAATATCTGCTTATTTGATATAATGCGTGCATTATCTACTACCTCATGTTTTCGCGTGTCGTCCACTAGAAACTTTTTTGCCTCCTTTTCCATTGCTCTTCTCTTTTCAGCTCCTTCGATTTTCATCCATTGCGTCGCCTTTTTTTTGACGATGTCGTGCAACACTCTGCCTTGGTGTAACAAAGCTGTACTCGATTCTCAGATACTTTCTGCCTCCGTTGTATGCCAGAGATTTGGAAATAGGAGTTGCGCCGCCGTCTGCAAGAGGATGCGTTCGACCTAAACGTGAAGTATACAACATCTTTATAAGCGATCGGTAAAAGCACACATATTTAATTGGGGGACTAAGGAGTACTTTTACCTGAATCATCAGGCTCGATTTCCCTGAGCCGGATGCGCCCGAAAGTCCCACTACAATCGGAGAAGCAACGTATGGATTTAAGAAGAGCGAAGCCACTCCTGTTGCGATGTCTTTTCTTCCTGTTTTATACATCATGACTTCCCCGTTAGAATTATCTAGTCTATATATTGTACGTACCTTCAGTTATGTTTAACATAATAATGACAAGACATTACCAAGACTGTCCTCTGTTGCAGGTGTGTCAACTGATGCATTTCTGTTCATCCAATCGATCTTTTCATTAAATTTTTCAACTGCACGCACGCAACGAAGTGATCATCTCATGAAACTCCTCCAATATATGCTGAAATCCAAATCAACGGTAAAACAGAGCAGCTTACCATGTTTTTCAATAGCTTTTTGTATTTTACTTCCATCTGGATCAGGTTTTGAACAACTTTCGGCAATATCAAGTAGAAAACCTCTCTGAAGCAGATCCTGTATCATCCTTTCGTTTTCAAGTTGTGCCGCTATCCGCAACAAATTAATTCCCTCCTTCTTCATCTTCTTTGTAAGATGTCTAGAAATATAAAACGCACCGCGTGAATTTGCCCTCTGTTGTGCAGTGCCGACGCCAGATGCGCTTGCCCACAGCAAATCCATTTGCAGATGCATTGATTGGTGTTTAGAGATTTGCACTTGTCCAAATGGCAGTGTCCCAAAAGTAATCTAGCAATTCTTTGCCTTACTCTCGTCCCACTGCTCTACAGCGTAGTGTAACGCTGTTTTTCCCCTAGTGTCCCGCTCCTCTGTGGGCTGCGAACCTTTCTGCAACAGTTCCTTCACAATCTCCTCGTGACCGTCTTTTACTGCCTCAAGTAGAGCGGTCATGCCCAGAGCATCCGATCTCCGTATTAAACTTTTCTCATCTCGAGAATGCTTGAGAATCAAATTCACCATCTCCTTTTGTTCGTCCTTGCGTGACACGGAAAAAGCCAAGTGCAAGGGTGTCTTTCGGCCATCATCTGTTGCTTTGAATTCAACAGCTTGCGATTGTGTCTCTTTTTCTATTGAGTTTAACAGCCACTCCACGAGCTCTTTGCAGCCGTCCCGAGTGAAAAATAATAATGCCCACTCTTTCTCTGTCAGACTGAGCCCTGAATATAGATCGTCCAGGGACGATTTGCCTAAATTGCATTTCACAATCAACATTGAGCACATTATAATTAATTACAGCGCATTGCCAAAATGACAAACGAAAATTAAAATATATTGCCCAACGAACAGAAAATTTGACGTTTAATATACCTTTTTTAACGAATAGCCACCAATCCCAAGCAAATTCTCTGTATCCCACAGTGGGATCATCGTACTGGCTCATCCAGCCATCTAATAGACGTACATATTGGTGTGGAGAGTCACTCCTTACAGTGAACAAATCTCTTACCTTTTTCAGATCGTTCCTCGCTTCATTCACAGTTGCTAATCGGTAACCATCTTTAGTGGCCGAATCAATGGCCGAGTGATGAAAGTTGAGAATCTCGTTTCCACCCCGCGTGATCAGTTGGAAGTCCATAGCAATCTGCCCACACCAAAGTAACTATTTGCGTTTCTAAAATTTCTGCAATTGCTTCACAAAACAAAACTGCACTGAGAGAATTGAATATGGCAATTGTTTATATAGAATTCTTCCACAATACAAATTTATGAAAAAAAATTATCAGATTCCAAGTAATTGCGATACAGAGGATGACCGTTCACCATTCACTTTGTTCGTTCGTAGAAAAACAAAACAAAGTTGCGATGGCCCCCAACGTACAAGGATGCCAAAGTAAAAGCGCCAAACAAACTTCAGAGGTGGCAGCACAAGCACAACAAAGTGAACGTGGGGTTTAACAGATATGGGAATTCCCTACGTACTACTGAATGCATTTTTATTTTTTAAAAGAAGTTTTAAACCCGTTCTGATTTTGATTTTCAAGGCATATTAAATGGCATTGGGATCCGCCAATGGTAAATCCTTTTCGTTTTGTTTCAACCCCGCATATAACAAAAGTAGACTACGAGAAGGTTTTTGTTTTCGTTGTCCTTAACTAAGAAGATGCTGGTTTGGTTAAGGAGTCAAAATTGATCGGAGGGTCTCAAAGGTTATTTCTATTTTGTATTATTAAACGACATTTGAGAAATTTAGAACTCTTTTATGACAAGTAAAATGGTTTTATAGGGGTATTGATACCATGAGTGTATTTCTTAAAGGAAGAAAATAAAATTGATTGGAATAAGTATGATAGGTTGAATGCATCTACTAAAGGTGAAGATCAAAATATTTTTTCTTCGTAAAACTCAAAAGAGAGAGACAAGAAAGAAAAATTCAAAAATTACTTCTCATGGTATTCTTGTTTTTAGTGCACAATGTATATTTAGCATCTTGTTTATTTTTATATTTTGCTAATTGTGTGTGGTTGTTTTCACAAAATAAGAAAAAGTTATATACAATTTATGATGAATATAAGCATGTTAATAATACAAAATATACAACATTAAAGCCTTGCCTAAAATAATGTTAAGGGTCAAGTACAAAGCCATAAAAATATCAACTCCAAGGGGAAAGTCTAGGCAACTAATCAACCCCTAAGTTACAAATACATAAATACCAAATGTCATGCCATGAGTGCTAATTGAAGAGAATTGGAGGTGGAATGGATAATCATTAGTATTGTTTTAATTTGAAGTCGCATTACAAGGATTTGAATGAATTATCCTCCCAACCATCCCTTTAAAAGGGATATAGACATAAACAAGGCAAGTGCCACTTTCTTATTTCTATAAGGTGGAGATTATTTAAAGTCCCTCTGAAGTAGTATCCTCTTATTAATTGACCTATTTCTCTGCCTTTACTCATACCCTAAGTACTAAATTTTGATTATATATGTAGATTGATTAAAAATAACCTATTAACTATATCATTAGAAGGAACCCTATTGATTATATGTGAAATTTACCCTTAATTATTTAATTAGTTCCATCAAGGAATATAAATTCACATGACTAGTTGTAACCTAATTTTGTATAGCTCATAATTAGTAAGTAGCATTATATATAAAATTTGGATAAATCTCATGGATGTCAATAATTATAGATATCTCAAAATAAATTCATGCATAAATTCTAAATAAAATATTAATCTAACCCCTTTTTACCCCTTCCATATAAGTAATAATTATAATTTTTTTAATTAAACACTAACCCAATTTTGCACTCATGTATTTTTGAACAAATTTCTTTAGTCACTCTTATATGAGGGTTAGATATAGTATAAGAAATCCTCTCTTGTCTTTACGCAATACAATTCCTCACTCTCTCTCTATAATATATGTTGTGTCCCTAAAAATAATATAAGCCTAAACTAGGATTTAGAAGGATAAATCCATAAAGCTAAGGGTTGAAAGAGCCTAAAATTAACCTTAAATAGCACCAAATAAGGTCTTATAACAAACCGCCTAATTTTAGTTAGCTAAAAGGCTCTTTAAGAACC
>JANKJI010000004.1:24579904-24591257 GCA_024626585.1 Ginkgo biloba | reverse complement strand
TCCCACTAAGAGACCCCCTAGTTGATAGGTTTGTTACTGGTTCCTTTGACCTTTCTAGAAGATAATCAAATTTATTTGCTACCAGAATAGGAGGAGCCTCACTAGAAAGGATCTTGGGGGGATGAGACTCTTCCATGTTCAAATCCTCTTTTTTCTCCTCTTCCTTAGACAAAATTTCTTGGGCTTTATTGACCTCCATTAATTCTTCCACAGGGGGCTGGCTTAATTCCCCCAGAGGATCCTGAGAAGGGATCTTCCTTTTTCACTTTTTATTGGGAGGACAAACTCAGGGTCCTTTGCAAACAAAAATTTGGCGCCCCAATGAGTTACAGATACTACATTTAACGTTCACATTTTCAAACTAAAAAATTTGATTCGAGTCACCAAACTTAAAGACTAACTTAATCAATTTCAGGAGCTCCTTGCTGAGATCCACTAAAATGAAGAACCTAGAATAGATCATCCTGGATTTAATAAGCATTGCAAGATCAATAGTGATTAATTGACCCACCTCCCTAGCAATTCTTGCCAAGATTTCTTCATGCTAAAATAGAATCGGGAGCCCTGGAAGTCTCACCTAGATAGTAGAAAGATCCATAGTTTGAGAAAGGGGGTCAAAATATGGCGTTCACTTCTTCAAGAAGAGACCCCGACGACCAAAGAACCAAGGACCACCTAACAAAATTCTCTCTACATCCACTTCAGACCTTAGCTTGACCTAAAAAAAACTTTTTGGGAGCGCTACAATTTCCATTCCAGCTTGAGGGTTCCATTTCTCTATAACCCATTTTCGAATGGCATCCAAGTTGGGTCTGACACCCAGAAAATTACCCACTAGAGAAATATTACTTTGCTCAACAACAAGATCCGCCAATGGATCAGGCACCTAAATCTCACCGTCAAGAGGGAAAGCATTGAAACAACCACTATCCAACTTCTGCTTCCCTTTTAGAATATTAACCCAAGAAAGGGTTCCAGGGTCAAAAGGTCTCAGGCCCCCCGAGCTACCGTCCTCTCCTAACATAAAGCCAACCACACCACCAACAAGGGAAGACGAGAAATTATACACACCTAAACCCTGCTCTATACCTCTCCCACCTACGTTGTTGTCACCTCACCCAGACGACATCACTCTCCTACGCAAAGGTTTTTTTATTCCACTAAAAATTATTAATATATATTTTCTCACACTAGCAAAGGTAATTTGGATTGTAAGGATTCTAATCAATTAGATAAATGCATCACCTAGAGAACCACACTAAGAAAATCCAACTCCTTTCTATGCACTAATAAAATATAAGTTAGCCAAACCTTTTCTGGATCTTGTTAATTTTTAATGTATTAGATTCATCAACTAATATAATGATAATAGATTCGATTGTGAGAGGTCTAGTAAACCTTGGCTAATATAACTAGTGACTTTACAAAATCTCTTCATAACCATCAATTATATTATAGAAGATACCTCCTCACAAAAGGCTAAAAAAATTTAGGAACAAATTGACTAGATGGTGGTATTGATCACTAATAACCTTCCAGTTAATTAATGAATCCTATTATCTCCAATATCTCAGAATAAAACAAAAGAGAATGTATCAACACTCGATATTCTAAGAAAATATATACATAAAAATTAAACCAATCAATCGTAATTTAAGACCAAGAAAACATAAGATATCATAATAAATCTCCTCAAATAGGGGAATAGTTCTTCTTCATTATACAAACTAGGCTCTATCATTATATGTTATATGTACCCTTATAATCAGGAATTTACATAAAGGAATGATGGCTAACTATATTTTCTTACAACCATGAAAGCTAGAGATGTTCTTCTACTTGTCATCCTTTATCTCTATTTATATAATTCTAAAGGTTATATATATGTTCATACAAAATGGACATCAACCATATTCTATCACATGTCATTATCATTACCTTCTAGAAATATTTCTTAAACTAACACTTAACAAATTATTATAAAATTGCCACTTGGGCTTGATAAGCTATCTCTACAAGTACCACTAAGTTTATCGGCATTGGCTAATAGCAATAGATTTCTTTGTTTTGGATATTGCCAAAGTATATGCTTGGGAAGAAATGGTTCCTACTAATTGGGATTATCTTATATAAGAGCCAAAATTAAGGTCATCCATGGCATTAATTGAGGAGACTTCTAGAGATATGTTTCTTAGATTTTGTGTATCGAAGAAAATGAAAAAATTTTGATCGAATGCCCAGAGGTAAGGGTGACGCAAAAAATGCAACAAGAATTGGAGATGAACTCCCTCTACTATTATGAGGGGCATATCCCTAAAATATTTACAAATTTACAAAAGGAAAATAATAACTAATATTCACATAACTATCTACACTATACACACTAGTTGTTTGATTGAAAATAAAAAATGAGAAAAAAATGTAGAAAAAGAAGAAGGGAAGGGAAAGGATTAGAGAATCTATTATTAGGTTCTGATAACATAGAAAGATTTTAGGTTGTGATGAGGAGGAAGAACACTATAAGAAAATATTATTTCTGAGCAACCTCTTAAGGATACCTCTCAGTGGCATAAAGGAGGTCCCTTAGGTCTTTAAATTATGAGTCAATCTCATTCCTAGATTGAAGAGCCAACAACACTCAATCACTTCAACATGGCAAGACCCATTAATCTTATTTTTTATTTTATCTAGTAGCGCTCAAAGAAAAATAGAGAAAATACTTTACTTGGAGGAATGAAATGATTACCAGAGATTGTACTCCAGTTTCACTCAAAGTGGATTCTTGGAAAACTATTTTATCAATATTAAACTTATATGGCCTTTTAAATAAATTCCTCATAAATGGTCATACAACATATGGAATAACATAGGAAAATATGTGGATGTATATCACAATGTAGGAATATGAAATTAATTCAAGTAACATTCCACCAGTGCTCGACATATGAATTGGAATCAATTTCATTAAATATAAATACATAAAAATTTCACAATAGATCACTAGTATCATTTGATGATCAGAACAACATTTTCACCTCATTCAAAATCTCACACATTAACAAACTAGTAGTGCTCAATCTATTAAAGTATAAGAGTTTCATTAAGGTGGCAACACATCTCAATTTTATTAATGAAAGGATTCCAGATTACATGTATAAAAAACTTAACATTTGCTTAAATCAAGCGACAACCTTCATTACCAAGAATTCAACTTCAAAATAAAAATAAAAATTAATTTTTATCCACAAAGGCATACACAAGTTATCTAAGAAAGTTCTCTGGATCAACAATCTGTAAAGGACAAAACATCCACATCAAAATCACAAAGATAGAAACTAAAGGGAGAGAAAATAGGAAAAAATAAAAAATATCCTCACCGAGTATGCTTTAGGGTGGAATCACCCTTTTTTTTCTTCATTTTTTATTTTTATCATGGGGATTAGATTGTTATTACCGTTGAAGCAGTTGAAATAGTTGAAAATATTTCATGAAGTTAGTTTACTAACTGCCTCTAGTTTCAATTGTAACTACTTTTGCATTCTTGGTTGAAAATTCCTAGAGTTGCTTCACTCTATCCTAGATCTCCTTCCTTCTAGCCATGGCTAAATATCTATTTTTATAATAAATATTTATCAATTATTTCTCTGCTTGAATTATCTCCTTCTTTTTATCTCTCAACACATAATTCATTTCTTTGTTCTGCGAAGGATGACTTAGTTGGTTAGAATTAGTCTTTTCTTCATTTTATAACACCTTAACAATCTTAATATTTTTTATTTCTAGCAACTGGGTACATTCCTCCTTTAGAATCAGTTGATTTTCTTTCTCAGGAGAAAGGATATGCCTTTCCAAAGCTATCATTTTAAATAAATCCTTGATTTCAAACACCTTACTCCCTATACATATCAGGCAATAAGAAAATTCCTTTGTCACTTCCTTCTTTGTCTCAAAAGAGGTTTCAAACTCTTCCACATCTTTTGGTATTAGGGTAAGGTTCTCTAGTTCCTTTGTTCACAAAACTACAAAATTCTGTGAAGTCTTTTTTCATGAAAATCTCTAATTCATCTATGAATTGGGTGTATTTCTCAATATAGGAAGATATCTTATGTAACATGGCTTGTATCTTTTTGGCCAATTCTCACATCTATACTCCCAACTATATGAATTTATCCACAACCTCCTGCATACATTCTAAGAAAGCATTTTTTCAATCATTTATGATACAAATATTTCTCTACAACCCAGTATTTGTTAGAGGGATGACAATAGTAATGGGTTATACCATTATTAGGGGAGTAAGATTTTCTTCAAATTATTTTGTATTTTCTTTTAGAGATTCATTTTCCTTTCAATTGGAAATTATCCTATGATAATTCATCTTTATTTACCTATAGGCCCTCAAATAAAACTTTGTAAAATTCTATAATTTCTTGAATTATGAGTTGGTTTATATCCAACTCAATCTCCTTGACAACAACGTCTACTAGAGTGATTATTGGTTTGGCCTTCAAGGATTTGGTCACAGTTTCTCTCACTCGAACTATATTTTTATTACAATCAAAATTGAAAGAGGCATGTTATTTACTAAAATCTAGTGAATTAGCAATATGTATTTCACTAGGGATTGCATGCTGGTTTATCAATTCTAATAGTCAAGGATTGAGTGTTGATTATTCCAAATAAGTATATTTGATTGCCACCTTTGTATTATGAAAAATAGGACGAGGGATTTTTTTTTCCTAAACAGGGTTAATAGTATATTTTTGTCTAGTTAATGACTCTCAGGAGATTCAACTTTTAGATGACCTGTTATTCATAATGGGAGGTAGTTCCTCATCATACAATTTCTTCTAATTGCATCCATTACCGAGTTCATATCCATCATCATCATCTCATACTCCTGAATTATTATTTTGATTGAAAATTGATGTCCCCTTCTCCATTCTAACTTGTCAGCTAGTATCTGCATCACCTTCACTACCAGTTATCTTTAGCAAGGAGTTCTTCGATTAGCCATCATTTGGTGAAGTAAAATCTTTATTATCAAACTCTCCTTTGTTTAAATTTTTTGGTTCATTAAAATTTCCATTATCCTGTGATGATTTAGAATCCTCTAGAATAGATTGGGGAGTTACATTACCTCTTCTTCTATGGGCTAGCCAATCATAGTCAATTGGATTCCTAAATTCATCCTCAGACTGGATGATGTGATACTATTTTATCTTACAATGTTGGGAAAATATGCCCTCAAGATCATATGTCTGTGGCCCAAATTCCTCTAATCTAAACTCTTGGATATCTTTTATATGGGATCTGGCCTACCCAATGTTAGATACTATAAAATCACCCAACCTAAAGGGAAAAGAGTGAAAAGAATCCTTCTTCCACCTATGGGAAAATTTAGTGTATATGGCATGAATTTACTGACATATTTTATACAACACAATATGATTGTCTACATACTTTGGTAAATGATATATATTGCCTTCAAAATTATGCAATCTCACATAAGAATAATCCTTCTCAAAGTACTAATCCCTGATACCTCTCAAGGCCTCTTTAGCAATATCACTCACCCTTGGTGGCTGAAGATTCTCTAAAAGGGAAAAAGTCTGATAAATAAACTTGTCATTCAACATACAAAAGTATTTTTTATATTTTTCTTTCCAAATCTTTATATACAAAAAAGGGGTTGGCAATAGTTTCTCCTCTTTATTTAAACTATTATAAAGAAAACCTAAAAAACTCCAAGAGAAAAGCAGGGCATAAATCATATAAGAAGACATAAAAAATTGGCATGACCTGGTCAACCCTGCAAATTGGTGAGATATGGTGATACTAATGAGGTTGGCCCAATCATGCACTCATCTCTTTTCAATGATTTGATAAATCAAGTATATCATGTAATGCAATACTTTTGCAGTATCTTTTTTGCCAAACACCTTACTCAATAATATGACTATGTCCTTATATTCCCTTTCTAATTTTCTTATTTCATAATGGGATTTTCTTGCAGCATTTACAATTGGATCCTCTCTCTAAGAATTGATTAATTATGTTATTTGTGCATGATTCTAATAGAATTACTCTACCTTCTCAAAAGAAAACTTCTCTTTTGGAAAAAATAATCTTAATATTTTATCAAAAACTTTAAGAGTTAAGGGACAAAGT
This sequence comes from Ginkgo biloba, assembly GCA_024626585.1. NCBI lineage: Eukaryota > Viridiplantae > Streptophyta > Ginkgoopsida > Ginkgoales > Ginkgoaceae > Ginkgo > Ginkgo biloba. The sequence continues at coordinate 24,585,086 of JANKJI010000004.1, read as the reverse complement.
ACCTTTCCATTTAAAGTGAATATTTTTCTCCTAACCAGGTCATATCTTTCTGCCATCTTATCTATCAATTATTGACATGACATTGCATCAGGGATAACTTCTACTTGCACTAGATCGAATCTCTATAGGAGGTATGCTTCCCTTCTTTTTTTAGCTATCTAATTAAACCCTTCATGCATGATCCTAAACTTAGATCTACAAGTGTTGAGGGTATTCTGAATTTCAACAATGATCGCTACTTTAGGATTTTTAACCCTCACTCGTCCTATGCTCCTTTTGGCCATGACACACCACTTGAGGCTTAGCAATACTTAATATTCTTTATCAAAATGGATTTTTGTGGAAAGATTAAACTTTTTGCTTCGCTTCTTATTTCACCTTTGGCTCTATAGATCACTATGTAAGAAATGATCATATTTATAGGAAAAGGCTTTTGTAACACCTTGCAATAAATGAACCACTTTATTTTAATTAGAAGTGCGTCCATTCGCCACCTTGAGTCTTAAATCCATATCATGCACAATATTCTTCTTAAAATATGGGATGATCTTGGTAAAATATGTGAGGTAGTGATTAGTTGGGACAATTATCAATATCTTGCCACCATGTATCTTTATTTAAATTGTATGGACTCCATCTCCCTTTTATCCTCCTTGCGATAAAAAAATTATTATCTCAAGTTGAGGATGATCTTTCACCACATTCCTGAGGGCCTGATCTCTGATTAATTATAATTTATTATTTTTTTGGGTCTGTAATACTTCGAGGAACTCTCATTCACTTCATGGAACATAGGGTGTATTCTCCAAACTCTAATTTCCCATGTTATTCATGAAGGAGAATCTAATCCAATTACCAATATGGGAAAATAATTGAGTCAGGTTAGTGACATTTAAAATACCTCCTAATCTTTAAACTTTGATAATCCCTTCTGGATCTGATATTCAAATTTCATAAATTTTATTTATTAACTCAAATTTATTGGCTACCTTTATGTTTTTTGGGATTTGTGAGTAATTATAAAAACCTTGTGCCTGGTATTCTTAAGGCTTTGAACCCTAACCTCATTCCCAACATATTGATGTCAATATGTCTTCATAGAAAATGTTCTCTATTTAGGTTTAAGGATCCTAGAACTACATCCTTAGGAAACTAAAAATTGAAGGCAGTTACTTTCTAGATCCATGTGATGCCTTAACCATTTTAACCTATAATAACTAAAAAAGGTGATTAATGGGTGGTCAATCAAATTATAATATGCAAAGTTAATTATGAACACCATACTAAAGAATTTTGCATTTTCCAATTATACAATGTGATTTCCCTTTGTTGCACTGGGATATCTCTCCTCTCCTTACTTTTAGATGGTATTCTCCAAGTGTTATTAAACCTTGTGGTAATGGTTCATGTTAATGTGGCCCCAATTATGGGTCGATAAGATGTTATTAGAGAAGACATTGATGCTACTCCTTGAGACACACTAACTTAATATGATGTATTTAAAGCAACATGAATAATGAAAGAGATTTCATCCTCCATATAAGAATTATGTTCTTTATTATGCATGATTGGTACGTCAAAACTAACTTGAGGTGCTAGGTTGACTTGGTGCATTATTAAATAAGGTATCACATAGGTGAACATAATATCCATAGGGGGCCAATGTGAAGGTGAAGGATAAATAATTATTTGCTAATAAGGTGACCTTAGGATTACACCTCCTACAAGTTATCATAAAGAACCAATAATGAAATAATAAGGATCTTGAGTAGACTATATAAGGGTCGATACTAGTGACACTAGATGAATGATAATTGAAGGTAAAGAAATAACAGCCAAAACTAGTTAAGTAGGGTTTACTAAAGAAGGAGATAGAGGCATTGTAAGTGATCTAGAGATGAAATCATTATTATTGGTAAATATTAAGATAAAGGTGATATCATAAGATGTATTAGGGATATTAAGGAAGAACTAGGTGATGATGTTGGTGAAGCTCGCAAAGGTGGAAGAATATTAGATCCATAGACTAAAACTACTACAACTCTTGATGGAGAATTAGCTAAGAAAATGGAGGTTTATACCTTTAATAATAACTAGAGGAAACTATGATGGAGGATCCTTTGAATCCCCACTAAATGTAAAGGCTTGATCCACCATTACCTCCAAATGGACTATTTAAAGGACCAACTCCATGGTCCCTTTCTAAATTTGATGTAATGATAAAATAACATCAATTATTATTGAGTTTGGAACTATAAAATAACCTTATAATGATTCTTGTATTAGGAAGGCCTTAAACAACTATAGATCAAGTTCATCCCTTCTCTACCATGTATCCTTATCTTTAGAGGTTGTGATAGTGGCTATCTTAGACATTTATTTTTATCATAGTACTCCTAAAAGTGATATCTTCCTTGGTGACCTAAAGGAAGGCATGGGATGAAATAATAAACTCTCTTAACCCTTTTATTATTCTTATTAATAGAGCCTATAAGTTAGTCAAATATTATTACATATCCTTCAATCTTATGATCATTTCATTCACTCAACTCTTAATCTTGGAAACCTCTTCTTTGTTCTAATTCAAATCAATATGTAGGTGACCATTTAAATTGGGAAAATTTTAGTGGCTATATAAATCCAATTGGCTATTTTTAACCAAATTTTTTAAAAATTAGATTCACCAATAGGTCAAATTACTCTAAAATATTCGTCAATTTTGTCTAATATTCAAGTTTGTCTAATTTTGATGAAAAAACTTAATTTATTTGCCAATTTTAGCATAAATTACTAGCAAAATATTTATTTTCCTAAAACATTTGCTTATGATGTATATATTACTTACTTTATATGTTAAAATTATTCGCCAATTAATTATACTTATAGTAAGTAAGTTAATCCTTAAGAGTTTACCTACATTTAATGAAATTGATATGATCTTAGAGGAAGAAGCCAAGGTATAAACCATATGGTAATAAGGAAATAGGTCCTTAATATAACTACATACTAATAATGTTATGCTAGTGGCAAAAACTTATGAATGGCTTAGATATACCTCTTTAAGATATCTAACCCCTCCTTTATCTCTTCTAAATCCTTCTAATCAAGTTCTTGTGTACAAATATCTCATATTCCAACTTAGTCACTCTATAGGTAAGCTCAATGGATGACCCTATAATAAGCTTAATAATAACTTTAATGGTGACAACTCCTAAATTTTCTTCAAAGTTGACTTCTTAGAGGTCACCTTAGATAAGTCCACCTTAGGCTATTTATCCCTATCCTCAAATATTTATAACTACTTATCCTAAGAAACTTACATTACTAGTAAGGAATGAGTTATGGGGATTACCATACCTATTGTTAATATTAGTAGTATAATGGTTCATACTAAAGGAACTTATGAGGAGGTGTCATATTGGGTTGTTAGAGGGGGGACTTGTGAGGATGTGCCAACTTTGGGGGTAAAAGGAAGAATTATACTATCTTATGTTTCCCAATATGATAAGTTGTGCACAAATGGGACTACCTTATATTTCTTAGGAATCAATCTCATCAAGTTTATTCAGACTAAAGTCTTATGATTCGCTAAAAATAAAAAATCCATGGATGGATGTGAAAACCTCTTCTTTCCCTTACAATCTAGCTTAAAGGAAAATAAGTAAAAATATACAAATGGCATTACTATTAGTGCATATTATGGTATGAAAATATTTAGATCCTTCTATTGTGCTTGCATAAGATGTTTCTCATAATACCACTACTATGTAGAATAGAAACTTTGCTATGAATCTAAAATTTTTGGACTTCATGCACATTAGAGTGAGCCCTTAGATTGTGATATATTATTACCTTCTTCAACTTCAATATTTTACTTGTAATAACACCATCCATAGTAAAAAATTAAATAAAATCCTTAGGGAAATATATCCATTTTAATGTGAGAGTGTCTCCATAAGTGGCATACTCCTATTCAACCTCCACCCACTATTCCTTCACATAATCCAAGAGTGAAGTGGTTAAGGCTATGCCTTATTCAAGGTATGTAGTTGTGTGAAATGATATATTATTTAAATGTTGTAAATGATGTTGTCTTATCATTTGCATACTACAAATACTTGTTAAGGGTTACATACACCTAGCATCTTAGTCTAACAATCGAGTTTATCTAATCAATATGTTCTATAATCTCCATGGTAAGAATGTACATCATAGTAAGAACCGAAAAATATCTCCCTACATGATAGGTAAGCATATAAAACTCATTAAAGTTGTATACATACTATTACATCCAGTTATATAAATATCTCCCATAGAAATGTGCTCCACCAAAATTTCCCATTAAATTATCAAATAAATGGTGATCTTTCAACATAATAATCTATTTGAATAAATTTGTGCAACCCAAAGGCTAGTTATATTATGAATAGAGGAGACAGTAAAGCCATTAGATCAGTTATACGCATATGATTCTAAGCATCCTAGGTATAATAATTCACAAATCTTGGATCTATAGGTATTTTTACTTTATTCTCAAGTATCACTCACTTTTTATAGTTATAAAAAACTAGAACTACTAAAATAATTTTAACATTAATATTTTAATGACCCTAATAGAAGATACATGGTCCCTAAGTGGAAGACTCATAGTTGCAGCAACATGCACAAAAAAAAGGCTGTAGCCAATGCCATAACTGGCAGGTAACAAACTGGAGAAGGAGCTTGCAATGCAACAAGGAGGACAGCCACCGGAACAAACATAAGAATTCGTTGAAATTGCAAACTCAAAAGTCACATACCACTGCAGACGTTGCCGTAGTTGGAAAACACCCATAGAAAAACCCTAAGCAACCGTCGCGATCGGAAATTGCAAGAAATGTTGGCTAAGCACCAAACGAAGTCGAGGCCACCAGCAAGCCCTGCAACGATGCCTTTAAACTGCGGTAGAGATTGCAACATTGCAAAAGGCTCCTCCATAGACGAAAACAAGACGAAAAACGGTTGTGCGATTTTTTAGAGGCCTCTCTCCAACTTCTGTTTCCGAGGCCCCTCTCTATAACAATTAAATAAGAGAGTTAGATGAGATAAAAAAATAAAGTTAATGGTGAGAATTAACTTTAAAAAATTCAAACTTTCCAATTGCGTGGAATCATCTTCATTACATTGAGATTAACTTGTCATC
>JANKJI010000004.1:5605675-5616178 GCA_024626585.1 Ginkgo biloba | reverse complement strand
TTGATGGTTCATTTAGTAGGGGTAGGTGTAATGGATTCCTGCCATTAATGCTTTGTAATGACTTCCCTTAACCTGGAATCACCTTTCTTTTGGGTTCTTTTTCCCGCTTAGTAGTTGGGATGGGGAATGTTTTACTACACACCTGAATCTACTACGATTAGGATCTAGATCTTTCTTTTTAATTCCTGCCTGTAATTCTCTCCTAACTATCCCATCACTACTTTGAGTTGCTAAGTGCTAAGAGTGACTTCATTAAGTCTTTACCCAACTCCTTCCTTCCTTCTTTTCTTCTGTTAAGGCCCATATAAAAAATGCTTATCGATTTTCCCTTAAACTATTATTGCTATGTTAACTCTATAAAATTTTATAAAATTTGCACACTGCTTTTGAGTGTTATATTGATGCTCCTGGATCATCCTCCCTTACTTGCAAAATTTTGTAGGTCCTCCTACAAACTCTCATCTTTGAAGCTTTTCCATTTTCCTTCATCCAAGATCTTGAGTTCTTTCTCAGTTATCCATGTGTTATCTTCCTAGAGTAATCCTTCCTATTTAACCAAATATTTGTTATAACTACCCTTCCTATCTAACACTTCTTCAATTTGCTCTTTCTTCTTTCTTAGCACTTGTTGCTACCAATCATTTATCACTTCTATTGGCTATTCATCACCTTGGAACTTGTATAAGTCTACAATATTGAATATGGGTGAGATATCATACTTTATCGGCAAGTCTACCTCATATGCATTTTTATTGATCTTCTTGGTGATCCAACATGGTCCAATCTTCTTGTATTTCAACTTGTTGTAAGTTCCCGCCGAAAACATATCTTTTCTTAAGAACACCATGACCATGTCTCTGACTTCAAATTCTTTATGCCAACGATGTTGGTCCGCGACTGTGTTATATCTTGTATTGCTCTTCGACAAATGTCGCCTCACCTCCTCATGGATGTGCTTCAAGTATTCTCCGATTGCTTTGGCATCATCGTTGATCCCTTCACTGCTTGGAATTTCAACCAAGTCCACCACGATCTTCAACATCCTTCCATATGCAAGCTAGAAAGGCGTCAACCCTGCTGACCTATTCACCGAATTATTATAAGCAAATTTAACCTGTGCTAATGTCTGATCCCACTATTTGTGTTTGTCTCTGGCCATAATTCTTAATAGATTTTCCAAGGACCGATTTACTACTTCGGTCTATGGGTGATATGTGTTGCTATATTTAGGCTTTATGTCTATGCTCTCAATGTGGACTTCACCGACACATGGCATATGATTAGAGCAAAAATATTTTTAAAGCTCAAGAATGACTTGGTTTTAAATGGAGCTAAATATGATGATATTTTTATCATGTCTTCTTTGTTTTTTCTTGTGTTGTTCTTGTCCACATGCAGTCTTAATAATGGGCTCATACCTTAGAGGCTGATCAACTTATTGGGTTGTTACAAGAGATTTAATGACAATATAGAAACAATACCCTCAATGGCCACCTAGCTTGGCATAACTTCCAACCAATCTCTCATGCTAGACATTGATAATAATAGAGAGAACCTCAACCCAGGGTCAAGTGCAAGAAAACTATTTTGTACAACTTCCAATAGAGGAGAACAAGTCTACCAATGATCTGGGGTCTAGGGATTTGCTACAATAATCTTGCTTGTCAATGTCGTTTGAATCTTAATTAAGTCCTAAATCAAGAGGAACCAATTGAGATTATGGATCACTGATTGTTATGCATTTTGCATTGATGAATTATAGTTACATAATATTCATGCAAGTAACCATTGCACAATGATTATATTGTGGGCCCCTGTTCGACTCAATCTCTACTTAGAATTTTGTATAATATGAAGGTCAAATTTGTATTTTGAAGACCCTCTGTGACTTTCATTGTAAACTTTTTTTTGTATCCTTAATGTAATATAAAAAGTCCCATTTCTCTCTCTCTCTCTCTCTCTCTCTCTCTCTCTCTCTGTGTGTGTACAATATGAAAGGTCAAATTTGTATTTTAAAGACCCTCTGTGACTTTCATTGTAAACTTTTTTTTTTATCCTTAATGTAATATTTTCAACAATAAAACTCTCTCTCTCTCTCTCTCATTTTTTATTAAATAACATACTATTTTGTTTTATAATATTTTTTTATAGGTCAATTTTTACTAAATGGCATACTATTTTGTTGTATAATATTTTTCTATGGGTTAATTTTGTTATTTGAAGACCCACCATGAGAGCTAAGTAACTAACTTTTTTATACTATTTTAACAAAAATAACGTCATTTAATAAAAACAACATACAAAATTCAAAAAATAAAAACTTTCCAAATTGAAATGTAACCCAAATCATCAAATTTTGAATAACCGTGTGATTGAAAATATTCGATGAAATATTCTACAATCCAACGAGGCGGCTTTGTTGACTTTTCAAAGGAAAGCAAAAGGTGAAACTCGTGAGAAATAGAAGCATCTGAATACAACGTTTTCGCCTCCTTTTATCTGCCCAACTGAGTCTCCTTTGTACGCTGCAGAGTTTATGCCCATTCCCGCTGACTTCCCAATTTCCTGGACTTTCCAGTTCGCGCGTTCGTCATCCTTCTTTCTCATTTACATTCAATCCCCATTCCTTTATAATTCATTCGATTTCTTCTTCAATTGAAATCCAATTACAATTTGAAAGAGATTGAATAGTTGAGCGATGCCTCCATTCCAGATCCAATCCTCCATGACCATGGCGCCCCCTCCTCTTTCCAAAAGCACCACTGTTAACAAGACCATCAATATTAATGTCGGAGGACGAATTTTTCAGACGAGCTTTGAGAGTCTGAAACATTCAGACGCAGGCTCTCTCTTGGCATCCGTGACGCCCTATGGACTACCCAAGGAAGAGCCCTTCTTCGACAGAGACCCAGAGCTTTTTGCAGTCCTCTTATCTCTTCTTAGAACAGGCAGACTCCCATCCAAATCCCGCAACTTCCACATAGACGACATAATAGACGAAGCTTCCTTCTATGGCCTCCAAACATTTCTCAGAGCAGCCATGGCTTCGCCCAAGTTAGACGGATTAAACCTGCAGAAGACCAGAAGCCTCGTGCCCAACGGACGAGATCCACCATCGGCCATCTCTGCAGCTTCTGACGGATCTCTCTTGGTCGGCCATGGAAGCAAGATCTCTGTCTATGATTGGGCTCTGCGCAAGGAATCCACAATCTTAACGCAGTTCAATGTAATCGATTCAATCCACAGAATTTCTCCAGTCCATGCGGTTGCAGGGGCTGTGGATTTCCCCGGCGTGCAGGTCTACAATACATCGAAAGGCACACACGAAGCAACTCTTCTCTGGACTGCCGACCCCTCCGAGATTCGACTGTACGAGCCCACTGTGCAGGCCGTGACTTCGTCGCCCAATGTTGTGTTTGCAAGCTTTGAGAGCGGGCGCAAGAATGCCAACACGATCCTGTTATTCGACAAGGAAAGTCTGCGACCTATGGGTGAAATGGGGAGGCAAGTGGGGATGATCAATAGCGCTTCTTATTCGATGGCAGCCACTAAATTGGAATGGTTGAGTGGCCACAATTTGCTGTTGGCGAGCGCTGTCAATGGCGGGGCATTTGGTTACTGTGGAGAGATGAGGTTGTGGGATATCCGCTCTGGGAATTATGTTTGGGAATGGTCTGAATCGAACTCGCAACGAGACGAGAGCGATTGCTTTGCAGATGTGGTTGCAAACGAGGATCTTCATGGGATTTTTAAGGTTAATATGCGGCCAGGAGGAATCGCTATGGCGGATTTGAGACAGCTGAATGTTGAGAATCAGTGGATGTGTTTGGAGGATTCGAACACGAGACCCAGGGGAGAGGGGGGAGCAGGGAATAGAGTGCTCAGCTATGGCAGGCAAGTGTTTTGCAGCCGCGGTGGGGATTTGGAGGTTTGGTGTGAGTTGGGTTTGAAGGAGAGGGAACAAATTTTCAGGAGGAATTTTGTTGGGAAGGCAGGCCGAGGCGGAGAGCGCATTAGACAGATGGTGGCCGCTGGAGACCGATTGTTTGTCTCCAGGAAAGAAATGCAAGGGATTGAAGTGTGGGAGAGCACCTGATTATTTTCATTTTAATCACGTTTTCACCAAAATTCCATTGTATCATAGACAAGATTGAGTATCTGTTCCAGTTTTTACGGGACTACTTGGAGCCACGGTTCGATTCTCTTCTCATGTATCGGTTTGGGGTTTTCAGTTGCAGGACAGGTGGAGATGCATGTATAACATTACCAATCTTCCTACAATTTATTCATTCTTTTGTATATTTCCCCTTTTTTAATCAAAATTTGCAAACAGTTATCTTTATATCAATATATGAATGATACAATGTAGAATAGTTCGTGTTTGAGAATCATAAGATTATTGGACATTAGGCACTGTATATTACAAATTTACAATACTTCAATTTTTGCTTATGGTGGTAAGCAAGCATTCGTGTAAGCCATCCATTCAACATTTGTTTCCATGATTAATTTTAATGAATTCAATACACTCATTCCAACTAATAAGTGGTTTATAGGTGTTGGTAGGTAGCCGCGGAACTCAGGTATCAGAAGGCATAGTCAATTAATTTAAATGTGGATACAAAGTCATGCATTCAGTCCATATTTCGAATTTGACTTCATTGTTCTGGTTAGGATAGAGAACACGATATACCTAGATTTCATTGTATGTTTGGAATTCTGGGCATAAACTATGTATCCCACAGACTGCCACTAATCAAGCTTTCCTCGAATTTTATAATTTTTCAACCAAGATTTTTTCTGGGTTTTTTTGAGAAGATAGAATCTCAACAATTTTTTTTTCACTTTCCACTCTAAGTTTTCATGTGTGAATCTGCCCTTTGCAATTTCTCTGTCCTACAATCGCACTTGTTTAGAAACTGAAGGTTCCGCATTAATTTAAGTCGTAAAATTCAAATTCTGTTTTAGAAATTTACATAATTTATGAGCGCCCTTTGCGGGCTAGGTAGTTTACCCTAATATTGCTAAGTCAAAACAAAGGGCAAGTGTAGAGTTGTTACGGTATTTCATACTCTTTCAAAACAATTAAAATAGATAGATAGATTTATTTATTTATTTTCCCCCGTTTCTACATGTATAATTGATTTCCTTAGAGAAAGTTGGTTTAAAGTCAATTGTTTGTTAAACAAATATGAAAATACTCTATCATTGTTCCGGACCAAAAAAACTCAAAGAAAGATTTGTTGCTAGTTCTACATCATTTATGATTATTTTATTAATTTCTTCTATTCCAAATTTTTCTAGAGCTTGTTAATGAATATTAGCTCCAAAGCTCCATCATTATGTAAAATGGATGCATTTCATTATCATCCATGGAGGACTTTAGAGTAGCCTTACCCTAAACATTTAGGCACTTTCATTTGATTTTACATTTGCCACCTAAAGTGGAAAAAGTAGATGAAAAGTTGTTGCTACTTTCATGATTTGGCTACCTATCATATTGATTTTGTTAATATAAAGCATATGGCAAAAGTTGTATGTTTGACCTCCAAAGTGCCATGAAAATATAAAATGCATGCCTTTTCTTTATCATGTGCAAAGGCTTAGAGATCAACCTACCCTAAAAATTTAGGCACTTTCATTAAATACTGTAGTTGCTACTTACAATGGAAAAAGCATATGTAAATTTGTTGTCGCTTTCGTGATTTGGCCAAACATCATATCTATTTCATTAATGCTTGATAGGCTATTATGCTTAAAAGTACAACTTCAAACATTGGTTCTATTCGTTTAGAAACTACTTTTTATGGGCCTTATGTATGAGAATTGAGGGAGCAAGAGAACAAGATCAAGCGTAGGCTATTTGACAAACAATTCATGCATAGATGCTACAATATATTTTATAAAAAAAAACTGGGGCACAATTAGATTTCTTGACGTTTTTATCCATGTGTAATGAATGGGTCTTATATGCCTATGTATAAAAATATGACATTTGTTTGATCAATTTGGTACATGATTATGTACATGTTTTTTTAAATTAATATAGATGGTTGATATACATCTTTGTTTTATGATATTAAATGATGTAGATATGTGGTCAATGTAAAATTTAATTTTGATCATTATTTGCAATTGAAAAAGTAAAAAATTATGTAGCTTGAAAACTTACATTATAATATTGACACTTGCAAACGATAATTGGACACAAGAAGCATGGAAGTCATTTATATTTTGGTGGTATAAAACACTAAATAATATAGAAATAAGTTTTTATTAATATGTTGGTTAAAGCAAATATATTTTTTAAGATTGTGGATTTGTGTAATCTTTGGGAATTTACAACCTATAAGAAGGAATACAAGCAAGGGATATCAAACAAGGTAGGAGAAGATGCATGCAAGAATAACACACACATACACACATAAAAGGAATTGCACTAATCCAAGATTAAAAGGATCACATAGGACAACTAATAATTGTGAATTGATTGAGACAAATGTTGAAGCCATATGCCTTATATAAGTACACAAACTCCATCCCACTACTGGCGGACAACTTGAATAGAAAATTCTTAAAAGAGCAGTGTTTGTGGAAGACATGTTAAATATGACAAGTCATTGTGAAAAAAATTTCGCTTGTTATAAAGTACAGATGTTATTTGCCAATACTATAATTTTTAGGCATATCTCATAAGTGCGCAAAGTAGTGGAGAAGCACCTATATTTATGATTTGTTATTATAATGATGGTGTTATTCCCTATCATTTGATTACACCATCTTTGCCATTGCTTAGTCTTTTAATAGTGGATAACACAATTTAACATGAATTCAAGACAAATCACAACTTTATACCTCTACCTTAGCATTCTTATATATGATGGAAAATGTAGACAAAGAGTTTACAAATGAGATTAGTGAGGTCTACACATTCAAGTCCATGTTACCATATACTATCAAATGGTCATATCCAAAATGCTCATGGAGAAAGGATTGATTTGTCCAAATTTATCTTAATGATCTTAAAATTCAAGTCGAATGGCATTAAAATAATTTTGATGGAATTGATGTCACAGTGTTATGACATCTCCAAGAAGTGATTTAGAAAGTCGATCCATTCTTCAAAGCATTTAAAAATTGAGTGAATCAAGAATGACATCTCAATCAATCTTAAAATTTATAGTTATAATGAATATATGTTGACTAATAAACAATATGGTGTGCCCTCAAACTCATAAGTAGCCATCATTATTCATGAAATGAGAGGATAAGATGATCCAATAAAATGGGATTCTATGGTGATAAAATTAGGAGGGGGTGGAACTGTTAAGTATGTTAGGTAGTCACATAGAGCATACAATGCTTTGTACTGCATCTTATTATTTCCATATGGTGAGACTGCATAACAAAATAAAGTGATATGAACACATATGAGCAAAATAATTGTAGGGAAACAAGAATTGTTGCACAATAAAGATGAAAGGCAATTGTAAAGAAAAGAAATGAGGGCCTAAGGTAGCAAAGAGATTCCTATTGTCTCCTAGGCCTCTAGCAATGCCCTAAAATTATCCTTCTACTTCTCAAAACATGATATTTTTTGAGAGATTGGTGTTCACAAAACACACCTTAAATATGACCAATCATTGTCAAAACATTACTCATTGTTTGTCATCACATATAGATGCTATTTGTGAAGACTATAGTACAAAGATGCATCTGATAAAAAATATATATGAGGTGTGGAGAAGTACCTCATTTATATTGTATTGTTGTGATGGGGACATTTCTCCCCATCATTTGGTTGCATCCTCTTTTCCATTTCTCAATATTATAATAACATACAACAAAAAATCATGTGCATCGAAGATGAAAATATAATTTTTTTAACAATGCTTTAGTTTTTCATCCATGGTGGAAAACATCGATGGAGAGATTGTAATGTGCAATTAGTGGGTAAGTAGTCGCATAGTTCAGGTGTCATAAGTATCACTTAATTTAAATGTGGATGGAAAGTCATGCATTCAATTCAATGTATATTGCGGATTTGACTTCATTGTTTTTGGTAACATTAATTTGAATCAACACTATTAAGTGGGTGATTGGAATGGAGAACGTGAAGTATTCTTAGACTTGAATGTATGATTGAATTTGCATCCCACATACGACCACTAATCATGCTGTCCTCTAAATTCTAATTTTATAATTTTTCATCTAACAATTATTTTGGGGGTTTTTTTAACAAGATAAAGAATTTTAACAAAAAAATTGTTGACTTTCCACTCTCGAGTTTTCATCTGCGAATTTGCCCTTTGTAATTTCATTGTCTTGGAATCGCACTCGTGTAGGGACTCTTAAATGTTGAAGTTTCCACATTAATTTAAATAGTAAAATTCAATATAAATTTACACAATCTATCACTACCCATTATGGGCTACATAGTTTATCGTACTTTTTCCAAACAACTTAAAAATCTACATGTATAATTGTTTTCCTTAGATGGAGTTGATTCATATAAGAGTTTGTTAAACAAATGTTAGAGCATCTCTATTGTTGATTTGGTGTGAAAACTCAAAAGAAGGATTTGCGTCTATTTTTGCATTGTTGAATAAATTTTAAAATTCATGTTTATTTCCATTAATTTTTTCTATACATTTCTTTTTGTAGAGTTTGTTAATGATTTTTAACTCCAAAGCACCATCATTATGTAAAATTTATTCATTTCATTGTCATGTGTGGAGGCCTTTAGAGTAGCTTTACCTTGAACATTTAGGCACTTTCATTTGATTTTACATTTGCCACCTACTCCATAATGGAAAAAGTAGATGAAAAGTTGTTACTTTCATGATTTGGCTATATATCATATTTATTTTGTTAATGCATGATAGGCTATTATGCTTAAAATTATAAAGCATACAGTGAATGCTTTATTTTTTAGCTTTAAAGTGCCATGAATATATCTTTTTTCTTAACAAATCCCAGACCTTAATCTTCCTCCCTTGAAGGAAGAATCTGAACATCAGGATTAAGGTGACTCAATGGGTAATTTTGGTAGTTATGTAAGTATATAATTCAAATTCAATTTTGTAGCGATCTAACAAAAAGTTTGTGATACAATCCAAAGAGAATCAAGACCCGATTTGAGATGGTCTATCTATAAATTAGCCTATTTGAGATGGTAGGCCTCTAAACATACAAGTATGCAGACTAATATACAAATAGAATGATTGATTGATGCTTGATGAAAGATGTTACATAAGGTTAGATACTTATATGATTCTATGCGCCTATTTTACAATGACCCTTTAATAAATAAATTTTGACTATTATAATCGGGCCCATAACAAGTCCCCCCTTCTTAAAATGTTTTTCCCTCAAAGCATTGACAAGATGATTACTTTGTCCTTGTAGATCTTTTTTCCTTTATTGCAAACTCTCAATTCTTTCATCAAAAGAATGAACTTCCCCATATGGGAAGGTCCAATCTATTCTTTGTATTAGGTTAGGGAATATTGCATGAAACTTTTCTAGGTAGTCGTTGATCTTTTATGTAGTAGAATGGATGGTGATATATCCTTAGTTAATTATATTCGATATGGTCATTTTCTTCACGTTATTCTTGATTAGGGAAACATTGTGTATATACCTTTGAACACAATTCATTATTTAATTTCTCCATTCAATGTGTTGTTACTAATTGAGTGGGTAGTGAAGTAAGACCATTACGTTTGTGTATAAGATTCCTTCTCGATAAAACTTTAAAAATTTTCTTTAAGGTTTATTTGAAATGTCCTTAGGATTTCAAGCCATTATGCTCCTAGGACTACATCCATTCTTGTTGGGGCAGAAATCCCCACAGTATGTCCGCCAACGCGTGGTGGGAGAGAAACGCACCAACAACCTCGATCTTTAAAATTTAAATGGATTTTTAGTTTAAAATGGGGATGAAAATGTGACCTTGACCCTTTAATTAAATCGTGCCTCTATTCGGTACTTAGTTCTTAATTTATGAGGTTTTATGACCAATTTATCTCTATCCCTCCTTCGCTATTTTCCCATTCACGCTAACACATATATGTATTATGATTCTCTTCTTGTTTATTAATTGGAAGGGGACACTCAAGCTTAAAGCCTAAAACCTTAACTTCAAAATGAGACCTCAACCTAAGACACTCTGTAAGGGAACCGCCATCCCGTTTAAAAGCACATTCACCCTTTTAAGAGTTTAGACCTATTCTTGGACACATGAGAGCCCATGTGATCAGGGCTAAGGTTGGAAGAGGGCTTAACTTAAAATTAAAAAGCAACATTAGTGTTGTGATATATTTTTTTTGTATGTTTAATTTTTTTTTAAATGTGCAACGAGTTTGTTTTGCGTAGGGCAGGTCGCGATGGTACTGCAGGGGACACGTAAAGTTGCAAGCCCATGACAGAGTGGAAACGAGGGAGGAGGGTGAGTGAACGAACCACACAGGGAGGAGAAGTAAGGACAGGGCTGAGGTAGGT
>JANKJI010000003.1:164237980-164254099 GCA_024626585.1 Ginkgo biloba | reverse complement strand
TGAGAGGCCATTATGAGTTGAGTTTAGAGACTCGATATAATTTGGATTTAGTTATTAAAAAGTATAAACAATAGGTCAAACAACTATTTTTTGAGTTTGAGGATGTCTTTAGACAACCATATGGTCTTCCCTAGAAAGGGCCATTTTACATGGGATTGTTATTTAACCAAGGGATTCATTGGATAATGTAGGAATCTATTATAGATTAGTGACGAAAATGATGATATAGAGAGGCATATTTTAGAGTTATAAGAGAAGGGTCTAATTAGGCCTATAGTTCTTATTAGTAGCTAATAAGGATGGTTATCAGTACATGTGTATTGACTATAAGGCAATGAATAAGATCATGGTGAAGAATATGTATCCACTTCCTTGTGTCGATGATCTATTAGACTAATTGTAGGGTGTTATATATGCTATAAATATTTATTTGAAATTAGGATATCACCAAGTTGGGATTCGGGAAGAGGACACTTGTACTTTACGTTGATAAACATCCCTACTACATTCATGAGGTTGATGAACAATTTTCTTTGATCATTTTTGAATTCCTTTGCCATAGTTCATATTGATTATATTCTTATTTTTTTCCACACTTGGGGGATCACCTTATGAATATTCAACAAATTTTATAGTAGTTGAGGGTCCACCAATTATAGGCTAATATGGATAAGTACAACTTCACCATGCATATCATTTCTTAGTCTTAGTATTATCATCAATGAGAATGGGTTATGTGTTGATTCCACCAAGATTAAGTTCTTGAGGGATTGGGGAAGATAGACTAATATTCATTAACTGCATAGCTTTTTGGAGTTGTAAAACTTCTATAGGATAGACTAATGCTTCTTATATTAACATGATAAAAAATTTATACAATACAATGTGACTTCTATCTAAAGGATAGAAAGAACGTTCTTAGGATAGATTGGTCTCTACCATCACAATCATGAGCATATTTCTTAAGGAGAGAGCCTTTGGCTCTAACCTAGGAACTAGGATCAGCCTGTAATAACTCCCAAAGAGAAATTGTCGAGGGAGAGGCATTATTAAAAATAGTATTACAACGAACCCTCCAAATGGAAAAAACACATATTATTCTAATACAGTGCCACACCCCTCTAAAATGGTGCAAAGAAACAAAGGAAGAGTCACCAAACAACACATCTCTCCAAAAGAACTGCCTGTAGAAGATATATTTCCATTCATCCCTCACAATGTTCCAACAAGTTTTAACAAATTTGTAATCCCAAAATATATAGTGAATTGTCTCTGGTCACCCACAATGAGGACACTGTGAATCCGTGCAACTAGACTTTTCCAACCTAGCTTTAGAAGGAAGCCCCTGGTAAATAACTATCCAAGCAAAGATTCTCAATTTGAACAAGACTCTAAGGGATCAAACTATACTTAGCCTATATTTTATCTCTCTTGCATGATAAGTAGGGTATTTTGTTATGATTTGATTGACATAAATAGATAGATTAAGAATTTTTTTTTTAAATGTATCTCTATATATTTGCCATAATTTCTTTGCTCTCTTCAACTCTTCATTTTAGGATTTTGACCATATTCAATAATAAATGGGTTTGGATCGACTACATATAGTGATCTCAAATTGCTTCTGTTGTAATGCTATCAATACACATTAACAACTCTTTCGTGAAGTAATTCATGAAAAATCTCTCAAGTTATCGTAACATGTATTTAATCTTACTCCAATGACTCTCATTGAGATCTGCAACCATGGCTATTGAACTCTAACAATGCAAGGAGCCATGCCATTGCATTGTGTTCTAGACAGTAAATGATATCGCTACTGAAATTGCTCTTAACATGCCTAGAATACTAAAAAAATTGTTAGTCTCTATACCTCTCTCCATTCTTTACATGCCTAAAAAATGGTTGCCATGGTTTTTTTTTTATGTGCCATCATTTCATAACTAATCTATAATATAAGTATTTCTTCATATTAATTAAGAGGTGTTTTTTCATATTAATGAGAATTCTATTTAACAATCTTTTTTCATAATTAATGTATTATTTTTTTCATTAATGAGGTTACAATTCCACCATCTTCTCTTTTAATATGTCATCTTTTCATAAACTTTTATGTTAATCTATAATATAAATACTTCTTCATATTAACGATTCATTGGATGCTTCTATTTTATAAACAATTTACATATATAAAAAAGTCACTATAGTTAATTATTAACCAACCACTATTAAATGTTGGCTTAACCATAGTTAAATATTCAACTAATAATAGTTAATCGCAAGTTTAGCTAAATGGATACCTATTATTCAAGTGTTTAGAGTGTAAATATTTTCATATTACTTTTTTAGTATTATTTAGAATTTTTTAATTTAACCCTAATTAATTATTGAATTCAACATGTTTAAAGTGAAAAATTATTAAGGATATGATTAATACTTTCAAATCCTTTATGCATGTGGATGGGTGTATATACATCTATTTACATGTACACATGCCCATGAACATGCACACACATGTGTGCATCTAAACACACTCTCTCTATTATGTCCATGGCAAATAATTGCCATGAAAAAATTCATAAATATTTTTCTAGAACAATAGTTAGTATTAAGTCAACAATAGTTGTTCAACATTTTGATTATGGTTAATTCAATATTAACTATTTTTACTCAAATTGTTATTATTGCAATATTAATGAAATAATATTTCATGATAATTTTTTGCCATGGGTTTGCACTTTTGTGTGTGGGGGGCATGTATTGCTTTAAAGATTTGAAGATTAGTTATGCCCATGAAATAATTGCATAATTGAACTTGATATAGACTAAGTTCATTTATCCTTGGATTCTCATGATATGATCTTTAGATTTTAGGGAGATTACATGCTTGCATAGGAGCTAAGGTCAAATTATTTTAAGTTGAATGTACATGATCACATAAGAAAAATTATAGTCATAAGAAATCAAAATGGGCTTAAGAAGCACACAAGGTACATCTTTTAATAAGATGTAATTCACTACCATGCTTTTCCTTGCTTTTTTTTATTTCTTAGATGCCTGCCTCTTCACTCATTGATTCATCTATTTAATGACTATGAAAAAACCAATTTTGAAATGATGAATCCAAGTTTGTTGAACCCTAACCAAGATAATAGTGCTAGTCTTCAACATCTTGCAGAATACTAGATTCCTTTTTACCCAGCTAAACATTCCTCAACATTTTGACTTTGTTGCATCAAAATATTTTAGGAAAATGTGTGTTCAATGTATGAGCACATGTTTGGGTGATGCCCGAAAGCACAAAAATTATTTGGTCAACCCCTTAATGTGGGAAGAAATAACATAAGCATGGAATTGTGAAAATATCTTTTGCTAGAAAAAAAGAGTGATCATGATTCTAGGTTAACCACTTAAAACATTAGTTGTTAATATATTTTTTCAAAAGCATTAAGCATTCTCTTCAAGCCTATAACTAATTAGACTCTATAAAATTAAAACAATATTTACCCACATGTCAAGTCACAAAGAAATAAGAAAATAATCTTCTACATGCAATGATCCTTGGTCCACATGGGTCAAAATATTGATTGTCCACATCCATCATGCACCAACCATTAAATATGGTTTCACTGGTCTCCTACTTTCTAATCAATCCAATATCAACAATTAGAAAGCATCTATGTGGTTTATAATAAACCCCGAGTTTCAAGAACTTCAAGGTCCATGCCAAAAAGGTCCCAATTTCACTAATGGTACAATAAGGCATATTACTCAAAGGTGTATCGAAATCCCAAGCCATGATGAATCCTTTCATAATGATAAGGACCTACAAGTTTTACATCCAATTAGTTTTCACCAAGAGTGTTGGGATTGATCTTTGAAGACCAAAGAAATTTTTGTACCCTAATAAGCATGAAGAAACTTCATTAAAAAATCAATCAGCTTGTTCCTTCAGCTATTTACCAAGTTATTACTTTTAGATTCCAAAAAAGACGAAGGCATTGGTGGTGGAAATTGCAAGGGTAGACAATAGTGTAGAACATTCTATAGGCTTGCACGAGGAAGAGGATGACAACACTTGCAGTGCTCATTAATTCTCTTGCCCATTTGAATAGAATTGTAATCAAATACATGGACCCAATCACCAAATTAATTGGTTGAATCTCTCCCTTGTACATATCTAGTATACTCACTTCATCTTTTGTGGAGTTAATTACATTGACCTTTATGCCTTCTTTCTAGGTAGGCAATATGAAGGCTTTGCATTTTTATCTCAAAAAGGCTATTGTCATACATATTCGTTATCCTTGTTTGAAGGGACATACATTAGATTCATGCATTTTGAAGCGCTAATCTTCAACCTATCTCTAATCTTATTGTTAACTTTTTATCTAATATTTGTTCAATTTCTCATTTCAACCATTATATGCACCTTACTTTTTCTTATTGCGTCTATAGACATATATTTATGCTTTCTTTTTTTCCTTAAGCATAATAAGGACTAACCATCTTGTGGCATTTATTTATAATATAAACTAGTATAAACCCACGACAATTAATTGTCGCAATAACACACTTTCAATAGATAAGGCATAAGGCATTCCCATATGCATGAACATTTAGATTGGAATGTTAAAGCTTATTTGTACACACAAAGTAGGATAATGGTATACATTTAATTGGTACACTAACATATACTACAAGCATCTTATGACTAATTATAATTGTCTTATGATTGCAATACTTCTCATACATACATCATTCTTGGAAATATTAACCAACATTAAATTATTAGCAGCCTCTACTTTAAGCCTTCTATTACGGAGAGTGGGGCATTAAAACCCTTGCCATGAATATGTTAAGCACATAAATCTCTAACTTATATTTACAATGAAACCTTTATTTCATTATTCAAATCCATTAATGCTACAATGAGTCCCAATAAAATCACCATTAAATGTAAGAGTACATTGTATAACCCTATCATATATTAATGCTTTTAACCATGAAATAGGCTTGAAGTACTAAAGAACTATTTAATATAACATTAAAACCCCAAGTTAAGGGCATGTGCCAATTCGTGTGACCATGATAGACATAAACATTCAAATACAGATAAATATCATTTGAAATGGCCAAAATGCAAACCGTGTTGATTTTGAAAATATGAGCACTTAGAACATGAACCATGATAAACTTTGCTCACTTAATGATTATGCAATGGCTAGAGTAAAAACTGGTCAACTCATGGAGGTGCATGAATTTATTTGCCAAGAAGCAATATAATATAATGTTAACACACATAGGCACACACACACACATATATATATTACAGATGCTATAACATATATTATAATTATGTATAATGTAGGGTGTAACATCCAGTAATGATTATGCATTGTTATACTCTACATAACAACATAACCACTGTCACACTCACATAACAGTGGTGCATTTCTAGGTCACTATGAAGGCTCCATTGGGAGCTCCTCCACATCATTATTTCCATATTTTGGAAATCATTATAAGACTCGAGGGGAAGCATCACAGAGGAACTAAGAGGACAATTGTAAGCTCCACCATTGGATATAAAAAATAGTTTCGTCTAACCACTATCATCATCCATGAACTGGAATCAACTACCAATATCTTTTTCACTTTCTTCATAAATCCTCCTTGTCAGCCACTTCCCTAATATTTTTTTATGCTTGTTAATTACACATTAGCAAGGGTAATTTTGACAAGATGTGTGCAGTGAAAAACAAGGGAACAGTGCAGTAGCACTACCATTAAGTGTTGTTCGTAGTGGTTTCGTAAGAGTGTTGTTGATGGCTTTAGAACAACCGAAAATGTTCTCCAAATGAACAACAAAGGAAAATAGGCTACCTCTTTGTGCCGCAAGCACAATATTCTCCAACAGTGCTACCTCATTGTGTTGCAGGCATGATGTTCTCCAAATGAAATAACAAAGGACAATGGGCCATTTCTATGATTTCACTACATCGAGTCTACATGAAGAATGTAATGGCTAATACTGTGTATCAATTTTGTAGGAAGAGTGTGATGGTTAATATAGCTAGTGTTAAGAGAAAACTATAAATTTTTTAATGGTAAGAGACATATTTATATGTAAATAAAATTATTACCCAACTCAGTACAAATCACTTTGAAAATCGACCATAAAGTTGTACCATTTGGGCAAGATGATTGACTCAAAGATTTTAGATTTTTATGTTGGATGGATGGAAGTACGGGTTCCAAATTTTTTAGATATAGTATAGAAAATCATGTCATGAATTATAGTAGGTTATCTTATGGAATTAAATAAGAATATCATGAATTAGTCTGTCTCTTCTAGTGAAATCCTGTTAGGGAAACACTGATTGAGCAAAGAACTCAATTTGCTTCTAATTAGAAGCATAATGCATGTTTTTTAAAGCCAGGATTGTGTTGATTTTGCCTCTGGTTTCAATAATAAGGTCCCCCAGTAACCTCATGTATTCTTGGTCAGCATCCATTCTCCTAACAATTTTATCCACTTGACTGAGTTCATACCCAACCTTGAGAAACCATCTGCTTCACTTTCCAAGGGCAAACAAGAGAAGTGTTTTCAAAAAACTTCCACACAAGGAAATACTACTACTTTTTATAGCTCACAATTATTTTCAAGATTGTTAATATATGATGCATCCTCTTAGTTTATGTTCTTCTGAACTATTTTGAAATGTATATAAACAAATTCAACAACACTGCATAACCCATAAAGTGTTCTTTAACAAAGAATTATTCAAATCATCTACATATCTAGTCGTTCCAATGCACTTTTCTGGCCATTTAAGGTTGCTTCAAGTTTTGACACACCAAAGGACTGTTTTACAATGTTCCCAACAATTCTTATAGGTGTAAAATTTCATTGATTTGTCACATATCTTCTCTCCAAATCTCCCCAAAAATCATTGAACATCTGGCTTTTCCATATCCCACACCACTCCTAAAACATTTACTCCTGTTGAGAATTTTACATGGGGCAAACAAGCTTTGGCCTTTTGAGATGTGTATGGATAATCTTCAAAATATACTATTTTCAGTGTCTAAAACACAAGCAAATATAAATGGCTACAGTGTCCATCCATGGTTGTAAGATAATATATTGATATTATTCATTACAAAATGTACTTACACATGACTCTCTTTCATGCTCCCTAGAAAACAACAAGGCAAGAAAACTGAAACCAAATAAATTGATTATCTATTGTGGCTTTCTATTGATATTCAAATAACTACCCCAATGCATATGCAAGATAAATTCATGTTTGAAAAAACAAGCTGCATATTCATAGAAGCACATGTTGGTCCACTAGCACTATGGTCACAACATTCCATTTGCTGAAATAAAATTCTACACATTTATGTTTATTAGTACTCTAAGACAAGGCTTGCATAAATATATTTACACAAAAAATGCCTAGACATTGTTTCAACACCATCCAATTAAAAATGAGATGAAAATCATTAAGAAGAATGGTCAATCAAGTCTAGATTGCCAAGGTAAGCTCAATACTTTTGATATGCTAACACATGGAGTAGATCTGCCAAACCTTTCTCTTATTGCAGATGCTTCACCTACTGTGTGCTAATATGAATTCGTTCAATACTTTGATTGACTGTGCATTCTATGGATGGCTGCATACGAGTTGAAAAAAAAACCTCTATTTCATCTGCTGTTTCGGCACTAGTGAATTGAAAGCAAAATAAATGTACTATCAGAAAAGCATTAAAATCTTATCAAATAGGTTTTAGAAACTAACATGCATAAATCATTTTAAAATAAGGAAACACTACAGGTGTAGACCAAAGATGCAACATCACTGATAAAATGAGAAATCAAGAATCCTGAACCCCAATTCTTCCAAATTAGGTCCCAATTTTTCTGCATGAAAGCAAAGTCCAATTTAGTAGGATATATAGAAACTATAATACTTGGTTGTTTATAACCATCTCAAGTATGATTAAAGGTAGAGTAGCATTTAGTCCTATTTAATCAAGTACCAATCCTAGACATAAGAATTAGAGTTCCTTAATTGGAGAAACTTGTAATCTACTAGTAAACACCTAGCAACACTTCTCTCAAATATAGTCATATCCATTTGTTTTACCATGAAAATATAATGTGCTAATCTATATAAAATCATTAAAGGCCATATCAAAAAATCAACTGCAAGCTTCAAATTTAACAGAGGACAACAACTCAGCATCATAAGAAAATGGAGATTACAACATATTCTTGGAATCTGTTTTGCTGTGGGAGCCCATTTAGGAAGCTTAGGAAATTAAAATTATTATGTCCTTTACAATCTTCTCTGTAAGCACAGAGCATGTCAAATATGTTTTAAGAATGCTAAGGGATGTAATCTAAATGAATGAGTGGTACAACAATGGATTATAGGGTACTAATTAGCCATCTACTTGCCATTATATAAATGCAACTATACTCCAAACAACCTATCAAATTATACGCTCTTATTTTTTTGCAACAAGTACACAAAAAGTATCCTCCTTGTAGTTAAATGGAGCAACTTTAATAAGACCAGCGTTGACATCTCTCTAAAACAACTTTGTACAATGATTGTTTGATATCTTATTAGATAATGCACATCAAGCACTATAGTGAACAAATGAGATACATCCCCTGCACTCAAATAGTTCTGGCATGTTATGCCTGTCAGAATGATATTATAAGTATTTTAGCGATGTTGATAATTTTTACCTTTGCTTCATTGTATAAATTCTGGCATATGAAACTAACAATCTCATTGATTCAAAGCCAATACACTAATGGGACTGGTAAATAGCCAACAAAACATTACCTTCAACTAGAGCTAGGTAGTTAACCGTCCCTCTTTGTTAATTTCAGAAAGAACATATATAGCATCTTGATTGCACACCTGCACGATTTATCAATAATTAAGATAAAGAATTTTGGAAAAAGTGCTCCAGATCATTGTTCAAAAGTAGAAAAAATAATTTCATGAAAAGTAATGGATATACCTCAGAAGACAAACTAAAGTCTAGAGCCTCACGAACAATACTAGGATTTGGAGATGATGCAATTGTACCTGCCATCCATTTTACAGTTTCCTTTGTAATAAACTTTTAACATATAAAATACTAATGGAATGAGGCAACATTGATCCTTCACTTACTTAGAAAGTGAGCCTTTTCCTGACTTAGATCTATCTCCCTAAAAACTCTTAATAAAGATTCATAGCCAAATCTATTTGAAGTTGTCACATTCTGCATGATAGCTATGTAGGCAACCTAGAAAAGATTACCCTAGCATTAAGATCATCCAATACACAATCAATAATGGATTTCATTAACTGATTCAGAACAAATAAACCATTCAAAGAGTAGCAGAACCTTTCTAATATCAACTGATAGAAGTGGTGTGCTCCTGTCATTCAAGAAGACTTTGAATCATCTAAGAGCCTCTGATTTAGATTCTTCAGATCCGAACACAACCAAGGCCACTAACAGTTCCCCTCTTAACATTGCATCCAAGTGACTCTCTCCTGACATAGGCTCCCAACCCAATTTCCTGTATGCCCATGAAAGTAAATCATAAAAAAAAATAGCAACACAATGGGAAGAAAACTAATTGAGGGGCATTGACCACGTGGCCAGAAAAATGTTAATATTGGAAGTACATTTTCTTATCAAGTATTATATGTTAGAGGTACCAAACCTTAAAAACTCAATTTCATATTACATCCTGAAGTTCTATATCAATATAATAGAATGGCCTGCAACCTGATATAAAGTTCCATAAACCCCGACATTTTTTCATTGCACCACTTTTTGGTTTAGGACTGTTAAAGAGCGTGCACAATCAAAAATTCAATTTCCTATGTTAAACGAGAAACACAATTTCTTAATGCATTAAAATTCGTAAGAAGTTTCTTCAGGAATCTCAACTACTACAATAAAACTTTGCTAGTACTCACTTTGTTTGGTTTGTCGAATACTCTCAAGTATGGGATAGCTGACACAGTGTATTAAGATAACTTGGCATAGCTTAATAACTCATTCACATCCACACAATTCATGGGCATGCTTTTTTGGTAATGAATTTGGAAAATGTATTTGAAGCCTTTTATACTCTTCTGTCTTCTCAATTAGTTAATGACAATGAACCTCTCTACTGCTTGAACTCATGATGATTTTTTGACATGGACTTTGCTCACTTCCTTGCATTATGCAATTTCATTTGAGATGAATATTAAGGAAACAAAATTTTTAAACTTTGATATCACATGCCAATGAAAGAAAGATAGGCATGCAAAAAGAAAATTTTACAATCTTACTCGGTTGCAAATTGAAGAAGATTGATGATGAACAACTTAATATGAGCAACTGAAGTAGGAATAGCATCACTGACCACTCTTGAAACTTTGTAATTGTTCTGGAAAACAATTTTTGCATGAAACACCCAATAGGAATTATTACTGAATGCATGTGGTTGATATTCTTTATAAACTAGGAATCAAGGATATATATACTCACATCAATTAGGCATGACAACATAGTATAATATAGCTCCCTTCTATACACATCCATCAGAGAAAGTAGTGTTGATAGTGGATGATTATAGGCAGAGCATAGTGCATGTGTATCATCCAATACCCCTGATAAAGAAAGAATATCACAAAACTGCATGTGATTTTTGGAATGCTTCTGAAAATATAACTTTGTGAAATGTGTGCATACATTTCTCATAATATGATAAATTGAATTCTTTCCAAACCTATCAGTGGCATCCAACAAACCTGTTGCTGTAGAAGAATTGAGTCTTATTGCAAGCTCATCATCGTATTGCACATGATAAAAGGTAGTCTGTCCAACATTTAGCTTTATCCAAATTAGTTTGGCATCTTGTAATTTCATGCTCGAGGCCTAACCTGATAACTCACTAAAGTCACTGCCATCTTTTTGAAAAGGTGCCATCCCTGACAAACTAACACTTCCAACCTTTTCGTGCAACAAGGAAGTCTTACAAGCATTGCATGACCCATAGCATAAAGTTATAGGCACAACCCATTTCCCATGTCCAAGTTAGCCACTTGAAAAATATTGGGATTGAATAGCATAATAGCACATGTTAGATCTTTTGTATGAATCAAAACTGCCAGCCAGGCCATACAAGTAATGTATATCTATTACTTCAATGCTATGAAAAATGGTAATGCACATACCCATTTTCACTCTAGGAGCTTTAGTTAGACATCACTTTCACACTTTTTCCTTTGCAATTGCTATTTCCCATTCCCATTGATGTATGCATTTCCTTCTTTCTTAAACAAAAACATCTTGATCCCATTCCCATCTAGATAGTTGTAACAAAGAGTATACCACATTATACGCACTGTCATATAATAAGTGTGTTTGCAACTATGTAAGATAATCACCAAACATCACTAACTCTTGAAGGAAAAAACAATCACACAAACCAAAAATTAAAATAATAATCAAATGTTGTCCAAACATCGGTTTCCTGCCATTTCATAAATCAATTAAGACCATTTACAAACCTACTATGCAAGTCATACGAAAATGTCAAAAATGAAAGAGGCCAAACATTCCAGCAAACTACTGTAAAAGAAAACATTTTTAATCACTGCATTTTCATTCCATCACCTATACACATGAACTACAAGTGGCAGACAATCTGGATCAAGCCATCTTACCAAGTTTGCCATTTTTTTGTGACTTACAAGATAAAAATGGAAGAGGGTCAGAAGGGTGTTCATCTCAGTATGAGTAATTCCTATACTACCTAAAGACTTGGGGAACATTTAGTACATATCTCACACATATAAGAAAAAGTCAAGTCTCCTAAGAGCCTCAGGTCAGCAATGCAAACTCATACACCACTACAAAATCACAACCTCAATCCGAATCAAGCCAAGATTGTTTGAGGGCAAAAGACCCTGCAAGATGTGATAATTTGTAATTGCTACAATGGCCTATGTCCAAATTCCAATGAACAGATAATATAGCATGAAACCCTCCAAGAAGGAGGAAATTAACTTGGAGTTGTGTTTTCCAATGGCACAACCAAGTGGCGAAGACAGAGGCCTACCAAAGTCTCTGATAATATGCTATGCTTGGGGGAGGCACTCTTCTCTCTATAGCTAGTGAGATGCTCACTATGCATAGAGCTAGTATTCATGTGTGGGTGTGTCTTACAACACTATGGATATAGCATGGGTGATGCCTTACAGGACTATAGCATAAGATTTTTTAGTAGTGCCAATACATACAAAATGTCCTGTTTAACTCAGATTCCCAAAGGAATTAATGCCACTCAAGTGCCAATAAATACTTGTTTGCACTGTCTTCTAAACCTATGCTCTGGCTTTGTTAAATTAAAAGAGCCTATCCCTTACACTAACAATCCCTAACCCAGACGGATGGAAAGATTAACCTAAGAGTTGATTAAGCAGAGAATTATTAGTCTGTTGAACTGCACTTGCATGCTAAGTCACCAGGTTTGAGTTCGAATTCAAATTCAATGAGCATAAACAATTGATAATTTATCACTAATGTCTAAAAAAAATGAAAAAAATCATCATAGAATTTGTTGAATACATAAATATATTTCTTCATATTTTCAAATGAACTAACATAGAAATAAAAAATTTAACCATCAAAACATAAGAGGTGCATAATTGCATTCATGATAGAAGAGCTTTCCAATCCTAGAAAAATTATTTTGTTGTCATTTCCATCTCAATACATGTCAATTGTCTTCTGTCAAAATTTCTCTATTTCTAGAATTTGCACTTCGGCCTCCTTCTACATTCCTCCTCATCTTGATTTCTAGAGTCTACACTTGTTTTTTACTCTTCTCAGCTTGTACATTTTTCTATTCTACTTCGTTCATGAGTCATCTTCTTCTTTGTTGTTTTTGTTTCCTTCTCTTTTACTTTAATGTTGTTCATTGCCTTAGGTTTAGTCTTAGGTTAGGTTTAGTGTATTTTAGCGTAAATAATCGATAGTGGATGAGTAGTCAAGGGAAATGACCATGCCAAATAACAATTTGTTGATTTCCCACAACTACCTCAACCCACCCTAAAAAAGGCGAACCTTGGACTTAGCTTGCACCCATGACATCTTGTGAAAAGATGGCAGCGGCAACTTCAAGAGCCATGTCCACACGGCCAAACATGCTTTGCGTAGTTGAGAGGGGGGAACAACTTCTATCATATTCTAATTGTGCGTTGTCAACTAATGTGGTGTACGAGTTACATTATGGTTTTCCAAGTAAGTGGTGTGTCGTGCTAACATTTTGTGTCAATCATATTCTTGGAGATTGGTGAGTTCACTATCTAGGGATGTTTCTTGAGGCTTGAAGAGAAGCTATTGTAGGTATATTCAAGATTCTTGGTCCATAGCAATCATCCTAACTGGTTAAAATAATTCAACCAATATGATATGGTCTAAATACCATGTGGGCTATAAGTAGCCACCTTAGCTTTAATTTGTAAATGATCAATGAATTATTCTAGATCTTGGCACAGGTCTACATGACATGCAATTT
The DNA here is from genome assembly GCA_024626585.1 of Ginkgo biloba. Classification (NCBI taxonomy): domain Eukaryota; kingdom Viridiplantae; phylum Streptophyta; class Ginkgoopsida; order Ginkgoales; family Ginkgoaceae; genus Ginkgo; species Ginkgo biloba. The sequence continues at coordinate 164,240,499 of JANKJI010000003.1, read as the reverse complement.
GGAGAAGGCCCATCAAAAAGAGGGCAAGGTTTACTATGGTGGAATCATTGATCTTATTCACAATTAGTATTGATGTATGTACTAAGCAATCACTACTGCTATTGAGGAATTATAGAATTTATTTCTATGGTAGACTCCCCAGGATATCTCTCTTTCATTAAATGATTATTTAGGAATATTGCATAGTGGATAGTATTGTTACTGAGTAGATTCTAGAGTTTCAGCAACATGAAAAACCTCATCGAGAGATGATTCAGCTAAAGCACTTCTTAGTGGAATGTGCTTATTTGACATCCAGAATGCATTTTCATTATTTTATCTTTTGGAACTTTAGCATTGCTCCTGTGATTGCTTAAATATAAGACAAAACATTGTTTCTATCAACCTAACAAGATAGATATTTAAATTGGTATCAAAACAAAGTTTTGATTTTGTAGCAAAGAAGATTACAGAATTTGTTCATCCCTGGACAGATTTCAAGATTTCTTTTTCATAAAGTCAAAAAGTTTGGCCAGATTTCAGATTTTTCACTTTGTTCTGCAAAGAATTTGGAACTTCAATTTACATTCTCTTCATGGCTAGCAACAGTAAGAAACTACACACATAGGATAATGAGTAATTGCCAATTCAAAGTGGGATACGAAAGCAGGCTTCACACAACAACTATGGAACTAAAGGAAAACAAAACACTTGTCACCGCCAAAGTCACATCATACATACGATACAATTGGTATAGTGGACCCAAAATATAGGAAGAGGATATGGTCAACAAATAACAAAACAAGTAAGTAAAATTTTGAAACCCAAATAGATATTCATAATAATCTAACAAAATAGTTGACACCCTCACAAGTAAGCATGGTTCTTGTGCATACTTGGAGCATTTAGCATTCTACAATCTAGATACGTTGGAATAATATTGGTAACTAGAAAATCAATACCTTGTGTTTATTTTCCCTACCCCAAACTTTGTGATTCGTAAGTTCTTTTTGGATCCAATCTACTTCAATAAAAGACCTTGATCCTTGAGAAATTGCAAGGTCATTTCACATCCAATCTAATTGTATTTTATCGAAGAATCCCAATACAGTTATTATGGTATTTTTATGGGGTCTATAAATATGGATATTCTGCTTTTCTCAAATACAATGATATTCTGTTACCATGGACACCGCATAGAGGAATTGCTACAGGCTTTCCACTTCTATACATGTGGAACTAGCATTACAGCTCAAGATACAATGATTAGGGCAACCAAATGGCTATTCTATAGATAGGGTTGAACCATGCATGATGATTGTAAAGACATATATAGCAAATAAACATGAGGTTCTTGGAAGGTTGATCTACCTTGGGGCTTATATGCTAAATGCTCCCTGATCTCTTTCCACCAGGAATGCTCCCATTTCACCACCTATGAGGTGATCCCACATATAACGTATGACAATACAAAAGGCTTGTTTTGGCATTAGACATTTTGCCGCAATCGGCAATCTAAGTGTTGGCCCCTAAATGCACCATTTTAATAGGAGACTTTTAGGACTTATTCCCTATGGTATTTTCTCACTCTTATCCAAGATTTTTAAAACTCATGCTTGTTGCCTTCGCCCCTAGGGCACTTTTGGAGTTCCAACTTCCAACACGTATTAGACAGTTTCAGGCCTTACGTGCTATAACAACACCTCAAACTCAAGGAGACTTCAAGTTAAGCTTACGTGTGATTAATTAACACTATCAAGTTTTAATAATTCATTCCCATGCCAATGTCATCATACCCAAAAACAACCTGGGGTATTATAACAACATGCTTAACATTAAGGGACAAACAATAAAAACATAACCATGTTGCCCACTAACTAGCCAAACAAATCAATTGCAAGTATTAATTTAGACTAGAGGCACCAGGTGTGTGTATTCCAAGTGGCAGGGAAAGGTATTAGGAATCAATATGTACTGGGTATGCCAATACTGACATGACCTATACCTAAAACAGTTGTAACAATCTGAAAACAATCTCCATATGTAGAAAGGAAGAAGAATGTACTGTCCAAATCATTAATAAGAATAGAATTGAAATCCATCATTCAATTCATGGATTCAATTGAATGGAAAAGTCATAGAGAAGTATACTGGAAGTTAATATCCAATAATCATTCAAAAATCCAACAATTTCATCCATCTATCCGAGCAATAACAAGCATCTACAACACAAACATGTCCCAAGCCCAATTGGATAAGTTGAAAGATTCTTTCGAGTTATCATTATTAGAAAAAACATCAAAGTTATAAGAATAGAAATATTAGAGTAAGAAGAGTACAAACTTAAAACCAACTCCAACCCAACAGTGGTCACTTCTTTGCACTCCTCCCCTTCCTAGATCCTTCACATTATTTAAATGGTAGAGAGGATGACCTATTGTCTCCATAAATGTCGTAGACTAGGAAACCCTAGTTCTAAGCCCGATCAAAGGGAAGTCAAAGTTGGTCAAATAGGCTTAGAAAACCCTAAAGGGAAGTCA
>JANKJI010000003.1:157465009-157477294 GCA_024626585.1 Ginkgo biloba | reverse complement strand
ATCCTTATATTTGTCCCTATGTTGACACATGTTAGGAGTTACTAGACAAGTGTTGTGTCCAAGAATGATGATTATAGAATGTAAATTATATAAATAAATGTTCAGGCTATGTCCATATTAATGCATAATTAGTGAAATTAAAGGTAGATGAATTCTATTAGATTTCTATGTCCTATGTTCATATTTTATAGATATTAGACTAATTCTAATATTATGTTTCTATAAATTTATCATGAATATCTCCAACTCTCTAAGTTTTGAGTCTTACTTTTAGTGAGAGAAGATATCATTTTTTTATCAATGATAATTCATTTCTTTTTCAAGTTTGTGAGACTAATGGTAAAATAATTACTTATGGTTCTTCAAGATTTTGAGTTCATTTTGTATTTTCCCAAATAGGGAAACATTCTCTACTTTGTCTTCTTGTAAATCTTCATCTAATCTCTTAGATACATACAAACACTTCACCTATTTATGAACACTTATTTATTCTCATTTTGGATATGTGAAAGTTAGAATCCAATCATTATTCATCATTATTTTGAACTAAAACCTTTTCAAAAAATTTTGAAAGGATATTGGAAATCCAACTTTTCTTACTCTTGATCCTCTCAAACTCTAAACTCTTAAAACAAAAGAATTTCAAAGTTTTAAAATACCATTATGCTTTACCTCGATTTATTTCTTCCATTTCTAAGAGTTTTAATATTCAACTTCATTCTTTCCTTTGATGTGGCACTCCCTTTATATTTTATAAAATTTTTAGGGGTCCCCAATTATGCATTAATAAGTGTTTTATTTCTTTATCTAAGAAAATAATTTTTTACTTATCATCATAACTTATGAATGTTATTTTTATTCATTTTAGTTTTCTTCCATTATTTACATTTGAGGTTCTTCATCATATGTTGGTATTAAAGTTATTTTTTTTGACACTAAGAGATAAATAAATTAAAATATTAAATATATTTTTATATCATATATTTGTATTTGGAAATACTTTATAACACACTTGAATATTTAAATGTTTTGTAGAAAGAGAGAAACTAATAAATCTATAGTTCCAAACTATTTAAGAGATAGATAGCCTTAGTGGACTGAAAAATAATCTCAATTAATCATAATGTCATGAGGATATCTACATAATATTAGGTATATATTATAATATATAATTCTTAATGTTGTAAAAGTGAACGAGAAATCCAAGTTTAATCAAGGAATTACACTATTATAGTCTATCTCAATTGCTTAGAAATATGCTCTATTTTGAGTGACTCCATTCCTCACAATCTAAGGTTGGAAAGTTGATCATAATGTATTCAACCTAGAATAAAATAATCATTACTTCTAAGGCTATATTCTCAAGGTAATAATCTAAGTAAGACAATCCATAATAAGGAAAATATATTAATAAAAGAGATAAAGAGTAGAGAGAAAAAATGGACAGAATAACAAGTTATTATTAACAATGATATAATATATAAAATATAAATCTTAAGGATCTCTTAAATAGATTATACATGGTCTAAAAATAGAGTAGTGAACATATGGAGATAATATCATGCAACTAAAGCCATGGAACAGTACATGTAATAAGAAACCATACATGAAACTAGAGAGTTTTGTATTCATACAAGGAGTCCCTTAGTCTATGAAACCATCCATATAACTAAGGAATTTATCTACGAAAGGAGTCCTTATGAATTTCTATATGGTAGATATTTTTCCATATAATAAGAAGCCTATAGTGAATAAAAAATCTTATTTAATATGTAGAAAAATAATTAAATCCACATGGCCCTTGAGGGTGTGGCGTAATGGCCATGGATTTGGGATGATACCCACTATATCGAGGTTACATACCCCTCATTTTAACCCCTAAAGTAATAGGTTCATCATCATAGTGCATGGGGATGGGGGTAAGGCTTGGCTTGAACTCTTGTCTTTAGCGAGAAAATTAGTCTCACCTCATAGTACCACATACATAAAAAAATTAAATTAAATCCACACAAGCATTCTATAAGTTCATATCCCTACGAATAACTATGCCATCAGATATCCTACAAGTCCCTTAATCCCTCATACTTTATTAATTACTCCCCTTAAGGAAGAAATATATCCCATTTCTTTATATGAAAGTATATAGTGATGTTGTCCAAAGTGATCCACTTTACTTGATATGGATAAAGAGACCCATTTAAACTAATTTCATTGTGATCCACTTTAATGATGTGTCTTAATATTTTTTGACCCCAAAAAATAATCATTAATAAAGGTATGTATACCTTTAATTATCTATTGTCCTTAAGGTGAGGTGATAATTAAATTTTTTTATATGTATGCTTTGATCTCTTACTAGGGTAAAATGATCTTTTCCTTTTACTCTTTTAAACGGTACTTGATGGTGGACTAAAGACAAGACTTGATATCTCAAAATGGGCCAAATAAACCCAAGAGATAGTGGTGGAAATCACATGTATGATATAATTCATGAGGCAAGTAGAAATAATGAGTAGAAAGAAAAAAGGAATAGGGAGACTTTACATAAAATTCTCTTCTTTTTAATAATTTGGTTAGCATGCTGATTATGCTAATGAAAAGAAAGTTCATGAATTTATTTAACTAATTGTTTGAACATAAAGGAAGTAGTTAATATTATAGACATATTAAGTACTGTTAGTATTATATTGGGTACAAAATATAAACCATCCTTATGTACTTTACGCTCCTTGATATGCATAAATTTCTTCTTTCCTATCAAAGACAAAGGGACTTCCTAAATGTACACTTGTGTAATCCATTAAAAATATATCACAAGTAATCTAAAAAATATACCAAGATGTGATTGAAATTTTATATGTTCATTATAAATTCATCTATTTACTATCACCCTATATTATTCCATTAATACGATAAGGATCAAGATGAGATGTGGTCTTAAGCACAAATCTATTTACTATTAAAGATAATATCATATTATTTTGGATGTTATTGTTAATGATGGAAGGTACTATAATGTTCTTTATTTTCATCTTAATTACAAATAGTAATTTTCTTTCTTTTATTACATTTTGTGTGAGTAATGTAAAAGGAATTTCTAGTACAATAGGTGTGGAAGTTATAGAAGGTAAAGCTAATTTGTCTTCTTGAGCATATGTTTATAATGACCTATATGATATTATTATATATGAGAAAAATATTCATCATATTAATATCCATATACTCTATTTCAATGATAGAATTTATTATTCTTTCTTCTTTGTAGTGATGTTGGTAGTGTTTTATCTTCCTTTGATGAATACTCTCCCTCTTCCTTTGATGAAGAACACTAAAATATATTTTAATACAAAGTTGTATGTTTACATTTTCTTAGAGATATAGGATCTAATTAATACTAATCAATTTAAACTTGGGTATGGATTAGAATATATAATCCTCATTGTTATGGAAGAGAACGGGAAATATAAGTTTACTTAAGTAATTTCACTCTTACGATCTATTTAAAATACTAAAATTTATACTATTGTCTTGGGTGACTCTAGTCATCATGATTTAAGGTTTAAAAGTTTATGGTGACTTCTTAAACCTACAATAACATAAGTTTAACTTCTAAGGCTATATTTTCTAAGTAAGAATCTAAGAAAGATAATCTATTAGAGGAGAACGAAATAGAAGAGATATAAATTATATAAAATAATAACTTATAAATAATAATAATATAATTTATAACATATAAAACCCAAGGTTTCCTTAATATATAAGACATGGCCCCAAAATGGAGTTGTTCACATGTATATCTAAGCTCATGTGATAACTAATTCAACAAAATTCATGTTGAGACTTTTCTATCCATGTAAGGAGTCTCTGAGTCCATTCAACCATCCATCCAACTAAAGAATTTATCTATGACAGGATTCCTTCTCTAATTAGGGATGGTGGAGACTTTTTCTCAAAAGGGAAAAACCTATGGTGAGGAAAAACTCATATTTAATATGTATTCTAATATAAAATCTAAAAGTTATAGAAGTGAATGAGAAATTAAAGTTTAATCAAAGGATTACACTATTGTAATCTATCTCAACTACTTAGATGCTTACTATGGTCGTTAGTGAATATGGTCATCAGGATATAAGGTCAGAAATATAATGATAACTTCTACAACCTAAAATAAGATACGACCAACTTATAAGGTTATATTATCGAAGTAAGAATCTAAGAAATATAATATAGAAGAGGAAAGATATAGACGTAAGATGAAAAAGGATCATAGGAAGAAATTAGATAGAATAACAACTTGTTATTAACAATAATCTAATTTATAAAATATAAATCCCAAGGATATTTTAAATAGATAAGCCACGGTTCTAAATTGGATTAGTGCCTATGTAGAGATAATCTCATGTAGATACTTATACAAATAAATATATATAATCATTTACATAACTAGATAGTTTTCTATATATGAAAGGACTCTCTTATTCCATTTGACCATCCATCCAACTAAGGATATTATTTATGCAAAAAATCCTTCTCTAGTCATGGAGGTTATAGATTGTACCATAATAGGAGAAAACCCATTGTGAGGAAAATTATTATTTAATTTTTAGTAAAAAATTAAGTTCATATAAGGATTCCCCAAGGTCACAACCCCCATGAGTATATATATTATACAATCTATTATGAGTCCCTTAGGCCCTCTTATATCCTCAAGATCATATGTAATATGAAAAAAGACTTATATAATAAGATGGAGATGAGAAATTTGATCATTTAAAGAGAATCTTCAACTAACTTAGAATGGATCTAATGATAATATGTCATAGATATTGTAATTCATACAGATCCTAGTCCTTATATCTTCTATAATTATAGCTATGACTAGTATTATAAGTAGTGGTTCTTTAATCATTAGAACTTTTATAACTCCTTGAATAACAAAACTACTAGTGCCAAAATATAAATCCTTATTTGAAGGTGAAAATAAATGTTGAATGCTAAGAATATGTATGATTAGAAACTTAATGATTGGTTAAGATAACTAGAATGAATTTTATAATATAGGAATATATAGACTCTTAGAAGATATATCTTTCTAAGCTCAAAATAAGAGATTGAGCTTATTTTGGTGGGTATGATTCTATGAAAGGAAACACCAATAAGATCAATTTCCAATCACCACATGGAAAGGACTAAAATAAGTCATCACAAAGAAATTCCACCCAACTAGGTACAAAGGGAATAAAAAATTCAATGGAAATACCTGAAATAAATATCTATCCAAAGTATCAATGTTTATATTGAGAAGTTTAATTAGTTTACTATTAGGTTGAAAGTAGTTGATGATTAATATTGTTTAATCTTAAATTTGATAAGTGTATTACACACACCTATTAAAAAATAATTAAAAATATTCGACATTAAGACTATTAATGAGGCATTCATTAAGAATTTTTTTCTAAGATAAAGCCAAATGGATATCTCATATGAATTACCCAAAGAATTTAAGAAGAAAAATTATTAAAAATACTCCTATTTAATTTTGGAAGAATAAAAACAAGACCAACATAGTGGTTTAGTAATAACTTTGATAAAGAAAGAGAAGATGACTAGACCTTACTATGTAGAATATAGACTTGATATCATATAAGAAAAATTGGTTAGAATTTGCATCTAGAAAAGATAACTACAAACATGTATGCTTAATTTAAGGAGAAAGAAATTAAATCTCATGAAGCAACTAATGAATAATTGGTAAAAATTTCACATGAGTAAAGAGATAAACCCAAGAGATAACAACTCTTTATGATTAAAATTCAAACCAAGAAGGCTATCATTAAAACTATTTTTCACTCAAAAATAAATAGGAATCCAGTTTTAAAGGCCATAGTGACATATATTAATTTGATAATAACTAAATAACTACCACCCTATATCTTAAGTTGGTCAAATAAAGAACTAGATTACATAGTTAATAAGTTGTTTAAATTTAATTTCTCCATCTCTAAGGACTTCATTAATGAAATTAACTATGATTTTGTGCCACTATATGTGTGTGGGATCATCATCAAAGGCCCATATATTTAGGATAGATATATATAATTTAGGAGAGGACCAAACCAATACAGGTTGGTAAAAAGTGTCAAGGCCTGCCTAATTAAGACCAATGGAAATATAAAGATAGTTTTCATTATTATTAGAGTAAAAATAAATAGGATTATTAATGAATCCCATATGTTTATCTTATTGATATTGAGACTTATAAAGTTCTTAGTGATATATTAATAAGGAATAATTTCAACTATCCATAGTATAAGACAATAACAATAAATTTATAACATCCTATATTTATACGCGAGTATATTTTGATAACTATAAGGAATACCTCCAAGAGAGATAATAATAATATCATTAAGTTCTAATTCAAGGGTATACTCCTAAATTTCTCTCTATAAAATTTCAAGCCTAGAGAGAGAAAATCAACAAGTAGCACTAAAATTTTATTGGCAAAGGGTATATAAGGATCTATACTTTACCTTATGGATCTTCAATAGTCTCGATTCCCTAAAAATATGGAACTTATAGATTATGTAATATAAAGGCTTTAATAAGATAATAATGAAGAATAGGTGTACTTTTCCAAGGATAGAGGATTTCTTAGAATAACTTTAAGGAGAAAAATATCTTAGAAATATATACTTCAAATTTGAATACCATCTATTTAGAATTAAGGAGAAAGAATCTTTGAAGAATTCAAGATAAGACACAGTTTGTTTGAATGGATAATTATTCTATTTGGGAAAACTAATACACTAAAAAACTTCATGAGGTTGATGAATGAGGTGCTTGTACCTTATTTAGACTCATTTATAATTATCTTTATGGATTATATTCTCATAAACAATAAGACATGGGTAGAGCATCTATAACATATTGAAATGATGATTCAAGCATAGATAAAGAAGTAACTTCAAGAAAACCTTAAGACATACACTTTTATAATGAGAGAGTTAATATAATTAATATTTAAGGTAGATAGAGTAGGGCTTAAGATAGGTCTTACCAAACCTAAAGTCATCTTAAATTAGCCCACACCAAATAACTAGCATGAGATCAAAATATTCATGGATTTGACCACTTATTTGAGAAATATTATTATAGGGTATTGCATATAATATTACCCTTGGATACTCTAATAAAGGGGAATTTATCTAATATTTTTCTAGATATAATAAAGAGATTTTGAGAAGCTTAAGCATAATATCGATAATTCCCTTACTTTCACATTACATTGTAGTATATTATCTATTAAGATTGAAGATAATCCATCAAGACATATGATAAGAGTAGTCTTGATCTGGAAGGAAAATCTATTTGTTTATCAGTAAGAAAATATATTAGAAGGTATGTAGGAATAATCAACTTATGATAAGGAAATTTAAGAAGACATCTGAGTAGTAAAGAATTTAAGGAATTACTTTCCTTGCAAGAAGACCACTATATACTTTGATCAAGAGCGAGTTTAGTATTTTCACGCTCAATTTAATATACCTAATACTACAAATCTATTGTTTGTATTTTGTGTAATAAGGAGAAATAATAATTTCAACCGTAAATCCCAAGAAATGGGTTACACAAAAAATACAACATCTATAGGATTTGAAATCCTTCCACTATTATAAGGATCGGTTCTCTCATATATTTATAATGTTACAAAGGGAACAAAATGAAACTTATTTATATGGTTATTTACACTATACCTAAAATTTATTTAATATGAAATGAATGGGGTAATAAATAAGAAATAATAAAATATGTTATTGATTTTAGATAATAGAGTGAAGTTATAGTTGTAGTGAGGAAGGAAGAAAATAGATAAAATAAATACTTTTTCACATTGAGTAGCCTCTAAAGGATACCTCTCAGTGGTATAAAGGAGGTCCTTTAGGTTATAACAATATGGGTTGACCTTGTAGCATAGTTGAAGAGCCAAAATCACTTGATCCCTTCAAACAACAAGATCTAGAAATCTAATCTTTACTATCCTTTAGTAGTTCTTGAAAGAACATAAAGATGATCACTTACATAAGTTATAAAATTATTACCAAGGTTTAAAATCCAACAGTTATCAAATAAACCTTTTGGAAGATCATTCTATATGATAGTCAACATTTAGGTCCTTCTTGACCAATTCCTTAAAGAATATAGAAAAATAGAGTGAAATTAATGTGAACATATATCAGGCTTGCATACACATAAAATTATTTTGAACACAAATGCCAACACTGCTCAACACACAAATTAAAATTAATATCAACAAAATAACACATAGATATTTCACCATTAACCACTAATAATTCTTAATAATTAAAATTTAAAACCATATTTCATCCAACTTTGAGACAATTTCAAACTAACAGTGCTCAATTTACAAAATATCAAAATTAGAATGAAATATATAAAAAACTTTATTAACAAACAATTATATTTTATATTCAATAAAACTCAACAATTACAAAGGATGGGAAAAACCATTTAATTACAAACATCTCCAAGAAACATAAGAGATCAATCAATTTTTAACCACAAAGGTTTACACAATCTCTCTAGATGGATGAATTCACATTATAATCACAAAGAAACATGACAAGACAAAAGAAAAATAAGAAACATGAAGACTTCCTCATCAAGTATTCATGGTTGAAATAATTTTCTTTATTTCCCTCCCTTGTTATCCTTGTACTTTGTCCATTATTACCATTATAATAGTTGAAGTGGTTGAAGACATTACATGGAATCAGGTGACTAATTACCCTTAGCCTCTATCATAATCACTTCTACATTATTGAACTATAATTATTTTAGCTACTATAATATTTATTCAATATATTTTTTCTTAATGATGGTGAGACATTTAGTTTTCAAACAAATATTTCTAAGATTCTTTTCAACCAGGGCCATAGTCTACCTTTCTTTTCTTAGAGTAAAATATATTTATTTGTTGTGATGACATATCTCCTTTAGATATTGATTCAAATAGATGGAGTCATAAGTATCCTCATCCTACAATGCCTATATAACCTTTTATTTCTTATATTAAAGTTCTCTCACTTGATCTTCCTTCATGACCAATTATTCTTGTTTACATGAAGAAGGAATCTATCTCTCCAAGATAATCATTTACAAGATAGCTTTTCTTTCAAACAGATTATTTCTCATATTCAAGAATTGATCACAAATTTCTTAAGTAGATTCCCTCTTAAGGGTAAAGGAATCACTAAACTCATCAAACTTTTCTTCCTTAAGATAGAGTTCTCTAGTTCCTTATTCATAATGCTATTATATTTGACCAATTCACTCTTTATTATTTTTTCCATTTCATTCAAGAACTTAGAGTATATCTCAAGAAAAGAAGAAATTCTCTTGAGTAGTTCTTTTATTCTTGTAGCTACCTTCCATAGCTATAATCCCTACTACACCATATATTCTACTTATTCTTGTGTATACTACAAGAAAGAATTCTTACATGTGCCAGTGATATAGAGTTTTCTTTATAGCCCTATATTTATTGAAGGCTTAATGGCATTAATGGGTTACACAAATATCAAGGAAGTAAAGGCTATTTCATATTATTTCATATTTTATTATAATATTGAGTTTTTCCCCACTAATAGGGAATTCTCTTATGATAACCCCTCTATTTTCACTTGAAAAGTCTCAAATGAGACTTTGTGAAACTCTATAGTTTTGTGAGTTGCTAATTGATTAATATCCAAATCAATATCTTATACTATAAGATATGATAAGGTGATTTTTTCTTTGGTTTTATATGGCTTTGGCCTATTATCTCTCACTCAAGAAATATTCCTATTGGAATCAAAATTAAGCAAGGCATGGTACTTACTAAAATCTAGTAAAGTGGCGATACCAGTTTCAATAAAACTCCCATGATAGTTCATTGTCTCTACTAACCATGGGTTAAGTACATAATCCTATTGAGTGGTATCCTATGATGTTGGTTTCATGTTATGCCACCTAATGGTGAGGCTTTATTGAGCCTGAGAATATGATATATTAGGAAAAATAAAAATAAGGATAGTCATTTACTTTCATCTAGTTGATGAATCTCCTAAACTATGATTCTTAAGGGTTATTTTATTCTTTGTGGAAGGTATATCTTTTTCATGTGACTTCCTTCTCTTTTATCTATTCTCAGGATCATCTTCATTATCATCTCTTACTCCTACCATTGTATTACCTTGGTATAGATTAGAACTCTTTTTATTAGTTTTTACTTGACAATTGATTTATGGCTTACTTTCATTTTCATTACTAGTAGTTTTACAAGAAGAGGTATTTTTGTGTTCATTAGTGCCTTGTGAAGTACATCCTCTACTCTTAACTTCCTCTATGATGAAATGTCTTTATTCTCTAAAAATATCATAATTATGTGATGACTCAGAGTCATCAGGGGTAGTTGAGGGGTTATATTGCCTCTTCTTAGTTGAGGGTTTTTTAACATCTAAGGCACTCTGGTTTTCCTTGTTTTAAAGTCACCTTACTTGGATCTTCTCTTAGTGAGATTTCTATAGCTTCTATAGATTTTGGAGGTAGTGTGGCATCATTCTTGAGGCCAATTTTTCCACAAGTATGTAATCTTTATGCATTTACAAAATTCTGTTATTTATATGTGTCATATAACATATGCAAAAAATTAGGACTATTTATAAAAATGTATGCATAAATGTTATTTTTCTATTTGTATGGTTGAAACTAGGGTTTCTACATGGATCCATGTATGAATAAAACCCTAAGAGAAATGAACCCTTGGTCATAGGGCTAGTTTATGTAAACTATATATTTAATTTGCATAGTTGTGTATAGATAATTATGTATGTTTATATTTACCCTAATGACATGAAAACCTAGTCACTTATTCTAGAGAAATATATGATCCATGATGAGACTAGTAGGGGGATTAGATGATGCCTTAAGATAGGGTGCCACTATAGGAGGTACTTTTAGACCCATTCATAAAAGTATTTGGGGTTTTTCTTGATAGAGGCCAAGGGGCCATAGGCTAGGTGTATACTTAGCTTATTATACCGACTATAACTATGGGTGTAGATATAGGTTAGTGACTCCTAGCATAATCACTAGGGTATGGATATTTGGTGAATCCATAAATCATGGATTTTTTGTGCAACCATGTGATCGATAGGGATTTTAGTCTAAGACTATTAGTGTAGTCTTAGGGCTAGGAGGGTTATGGGTATAACCATATGGTAAACTGAACCCATTATATCAAGAAGGAGAATGGATGATTTCTCTATATGTGGAATTAGAATCCATGATGCCAAAGGCCTGGCATCCTTTCCTATCATAGGGATTTAGGGGTGGACTCTAGTGGATAAATAATAGATGCTAGGGGATGATAGTGGTATTTATACATATGAGGTTTGGATTCTCACATAAGAGAGCTCCATAGGTTGTCCAAATGGTCAACTAGTGGTGCTGGCACATATGTTACAAAGGCCTTCCCCAATAGACCTTCCTTACTAATGACTAACATACTCATCACTAATTTACTAACGTTAATATTTTTAAATAATTATTATTTGAAGTGGTATATGTTTCTAATGTTTATTTATATTTATTATTATTGCTACTAGGGAAGCAAGTTATTACACCACTTCTAGGATACTTTAGTGTAAATGGCCTAAATCTTCTAGCATGTATTACATAATATAATATGAACATCTTCATATTTTAGCAAGCGATGTGGGGAACCTTCAAAACCATACAATCTTATATATGAGTAATCTTTTTTCAGGTACTAATCCTTGATGCCTCTAAAAGCTTCTCTAGTAATATCACTTACTCTAGGTGGTTCTAAATTATAAAATCATGGAAAAAACCCTATAAATAAACTTATCATTTATTAAGAAAAAATAAAGATTATATTTGTCTTTCTAAATTTTTGGATACAAGGAATTAGAATTCCTCTCTCTTCTTTATTCACCATATTACAATGAAACTTGGAAAACTTCTAGTGAAAATCACAGTATATATCATATAATATGACATAAAAAACTATCATGACCTAGCTATCTCAATAAATTGATGAGCTATAGTTCCACTGTTATTGTTCACCCAATCAAACACTAATCATTTTTTACTAACTTGATAAATTAGGTATATCATGTAATGTTATACCTTTATTGTTTCATTCTCACTAAACATTCTTCTTAATAAAGATACTATGTCCCTATAATATATTTTTAATTT
>JANKJI010000003.1:157448115-157459518 GCA_024626585.1 Ginkgo biloba | reverse complement strand
ATTTCTTCTTCCATCTCTTATGTATATTGTAAGAAATCATTCTTATAGACACCTACAATAAAAAGATTTCTTTCTATCCCTATGTCTATTAAAGGATTAACAATAATGATGGGTTGCACTAATATTAGAGAAGAAAAGTCCATTTTGTATTCTTTCTTCCAATATTTCATTCTTCCCCTTCAATTTTTTACCTTTCATCCTTTCTTCCATAATTCACCTGTGATAAGCCTTCTATTTTTTACTGCAAAGACTCAAATGAGACTTTCACTCTATGTGAAATTCTATAATTTTATTAGTTGTTAATTAATTAATATCCAACTCAATCTCCTGTACTATAATGTCTGTTGTAGTGACTTTCACTTTAGCCTTTAGGTCCTTTGGCCTAGTCTCTCTCACTTGGACAGTATTTTTATTGGAATCAAAATTAAAAGAGCCATCTTGCTAAAATCTAATGAAGTAACCACACTTGTTTCAATGGAAATCCCATGTTAATTCATAATCTCTACTAACTAGGGGTTGAGTAGATACTCCTTTTAAGTGGTATTCTCCATTACTAAATATGTATTATGTGGTCTAAGGTTAAGGATTTTCTTAGCCTGAGAAAATGACACACTAGGTGAATTTATATTCGTAGTATGCTCATGTCTGGTTAATAAATATCCTAATCTGTGGATTCTAGAAGTCTTTTTATTTTTGGTTGGAGGTAACTCCTCTTCATGTTCCTTATTTCTCTTTTGTCCCTTCCTAGGCTCATAGCCATCATCATTTTCTCTTTCCCCCATTGTATTATTTTCATTAGGAGTGGACCTCACCTTCTCCACTTGTACTTGACAACTAGTACCTGGTTCATTTCATTTTTATTACCAACCATTCTAAGAGAAGAGGTATTCTCTTTTTCACCAACACCTTGTGAAATATAATCCCTATTGTCAAACTCTTATGTGATCAAATGTAATCATTCCTAAATAATATCACTATTATATGATGATTTAAAGTCATTACAGCTAGTTAGAGGAGTTATACTACCTCTTCTTTTATATGCAACCCAATCATAATCAATTAGATTTATAAATTGATCCTCAGTATACGCAACATGGTAACTATTGATCCCATAATGTTAGACAAAGATACCTTCAAGGTCATATGCATAAGGTCCAACCTCCTGAAATCTAAATTCTTGAATTTTTTTTCGATGGGATCTAACTTTCCCAATATTAAAAACTATAAAATTTCCCATTCTAAATGGAAAAGAATGAAAAGTAGCCTTCTTTCAAATTTAGGATAATTTACTGTAAATGGCTTGAATCTACTAGCATGTCACATATAGTACAATCCAATAGTCTACATACTTTGGTAGGCGATGTGTAACACCTTCAAAATCATATGTTCTTATGTAGAAGTATTATTTTTCTAGGTACCTAGCGTCGATACCTCTTAAAGCCTCTTTGATCATCTCTCTTACTCTAGGTGGTTTTATGTTCTAAAGGATGGTAGGAACCCTATAAATAAACATATCATTTACCAAGCCAAAATAAAGATTATACTTATCCTTCCAAATTTTTTAATACCAAAAAGGAAGAAGCAACCCTATCTATTCTTTATTCATCAAATTACAAGGGAATCCTAGAGAACTTTTAGAGAAAAGCATAGTATATACCACATAGAATGTCATAAAAAATTGACGTGACATGGGCATCTCAACTAACTAATGAGATATAGTGCCACTGATAATATTTTTCCAATCAAATACTCATCCTTTTTTACTAACTTAATGAATTAGGTATATCATGTAATGGTATACCTTCATTGTTTCCTTCTCATAGAATACCCTGGTTAATAAAGCCACTATGTCTTTGTAATACCTTTCTAATTTATCAATTTTATAGTAGGGCTTCTAGATAAGGCTCATGACTAGCTCTCCCTTCCAAGAAAACTCCATGACTTAAGGATTACTCTAATAAAATTATCCTACTCTTTCAAATCAAAATTATTCTTCACACATAGGAAATTCTAATGTTTTATGGAAAGCCTTAGGGTTCAAAGGAAAAAATACCTAGCCATCAATGGTAAACACTATCCTCTTATCCAGATCAAATCTATTGGCCATCTACTCTATCATTTGTCAATAAGGAATTACCATGGGGATGGTTGTTGCCTATAACATAATAGATCTCTGTACAATATTTGCCTCTCTTCCCTCCTTTATCATCTTATTGAAGCCTTCATACATGAGTTTAAACTTACCTCAATAGGTATCCAAAGTATCCTAGACCTCCATCATTAGAGAGGCTATATATGTATTATCCCTTAATCCTACTATACTTCTTCTAGCCATGCTAAGAACTTTAAACTTAAATAATATTTAATCACTGCTAACAAAGGGGTTCTCTCCACTGCTCTACTTCAAATTTTTCTTTTTTTTTATGCTTTCAATTCTTTGGACTATTTCATAGGGACTAATCATTTCGTTAATTAAATAGCTTTAAAGATGGCAAATTAATAGGTTAATCTATTATTAATTTGAAGAACATATATTCTTCCACCTTGATCATTAACTGCACCTAATGTTGATTAATTCATATTAAATACGAGACAATCCTCTCTAACATATGTGGGTGTGTGAATAGATGATTGGATAAAATGATGACCTACCTTACATTAACACATTTCTTTGTTAAACCCCTTTGGGTCCTATCATCTCCATTAAATGTTGTCTAAGATATTTAGGAAAATTTCCTTATAGAGATCAGGAAAATTCTTCATTCTAATTCATTAACCTGGTCCCCAATTAAACTCAAATTTATAATTATTTAGGTCTACAAGACTCGAGGAAATAGATTCTTCTCCACATCACACTAGGCCTATTCCCGAAACTCTAATTTTCTAGATGATTTGATAAAGCAAAATCAGACCAATTCTAAACAAAGGTAAATAACTTACTCAAGTCCATGAGATGGATGATTTTAAATTTTAAAGGCCTTAAACACTTAAACTATGATAAGTTTTAAAGGATTTTATCCTTGTAATGACTATCTATATAAAGGTGGCCATATTTATGGGTCAATAAAATCTCAAATGGGTTAGATACATGTAGGAATTTAATATTGTTATTAGTTATAATAAAGGTGCCAATAATAATATTATTTTCTTTCTCTCTAGACCCCCCATCTCTACAATAAGTTCTTTTGTAAGATTTGATCATTTTGGTTTTAAAGAGTTCAAAGAGTTTGATAAGATGATAAAGACGTTTTAGAGATATACTCTATATTGTATCAACAAACAATGATACAAGAGGAGTACCTAAAGGATTACCATCTCTATGTTGGTATTTTATACAAGCTCAAATCAATTTATATTCCACAAAGTGGGCACTAAACTCAATTGATTGGAGAAACATGCGACTCTAAGGTGGTAGGACACATCGGAGTGTAAAAGATTGTATGCAATTTTTAGAAATACTTTTATTAGCCTAAAATAACCCAAGACATTACCAAGTTCATTAAGGTATGTGTATAATATTACATTTCTAAGCTAGTTAATAGAAAGTTGGGGAAATATATGCCTTTATATATAAAAGTTAGACCATAGGAGTTAATCTTCATGGATTTCCTTAATGGATTACCAATCACCCAAAGAGGAAATAACTACTTATTTGTTCATTCCCCACATAATACTAAATTCATACAATTGCCTCTTAAAGAGTTGCATAAAAATGAAAGCATTAGAAAAGAGAAATCAAATTCATATTTATTTGGTTGTAACAAATTTCAAGCTAATAAATTTTCTAGGGAATCATATTCCAAGTATTATATTTCTCCTTGCACATATCCCCAAATTAATCTAATAATTAAATACAAGTAGAAATCTTTTATGTAATGTATTAATACAAATACTGATAACAATCATTACATACATTACACATAAAATCTAAAAATAAAATAATGCTATAAGTAAATCATTTTGAAGTCTCTTCTTTTCAATCAAGAAGAACAAGGATAAAATCCTCCACAATTTCACATGTAATTATGAGAAACTAATAAAAATAATTTACTAGTAATGCAACCAAATGTGAGTCAGACATAAGAATATGTAATATTTAAGTAAACCCATAAAAAATATATCCTTAAAATTTAGTTATATAAATAAGTTTAAGGAACTTGAACCAACCGCCAGTAATAGAGAGGAGCCACAAGTAGATAACCACATCTAAGAAACATCAAACTAGTTTCCATAAATTAAAATTCTTAAACAAGAAATATGCTAACCATAGGAATCATCTTCTAAGTATGATATTTCTCCTTGCACATATCCACAAATTAGCCTTACAATTGAATACAAATAGAAATCATTGATGCAATGTGTTAATACAAATACTCATAATAATTGTCACATACATTACTTGTAAAATTTAAAAATAAAATAATGCTACAAATGAATCACTTTAAAGTCTTTGCTTTTCACATAAGATGAACAAGTTTAAAATCCTCCAAAATTTCACATGTAATGATGAGAAACTAGCAAAAATAATTTAGTAGCGATGCAACCAAATATGAGTTGGATATAAAAAAATGTTGTACTTAAGTAAACCCATAAAACTACATTAAATTAATATAGTTTAATTTATAACTATATTAAACTATATTAATATATTAAACCATAAAAAAAAATCCCTTTAAAACTAGTTATATAGATAAGTATGAGGAAGTTAAACCAACCACCAATAATAGAGAGGAGCCACAAGTAGATAATCACCTGTCAGAAACACCAAACAAGTTTCCATAAATAAAAACTTGTTAACCAAGAAACATGCAAACCATAGGACACAAACATCTCCAACTTCTTAAGAAGTGTTTCTTTGCATTGATTTAGAGAAAAGCTTGAATTTTTTATCAAGGGAAAGATATGTGTCACTACTAATAAAAAGTTAATCTTCATTAAAATGAAGATCGATGATGTTTACCATTTCTTTTAACAATTCCAATTCAGATAGAAGTGGGAGGCCACATGGACTAAAGCATTTAGATACACACTTATCCAATCATTGAAATAAATGAAAATAACTATCTTGCTAAACTTGAAGACAAAGGAAAAGTGCATGAAAAATAAAGGTCATAAAACCCCTCACCTATTGAGGAGAGCACTAACATAGCCTAATGAGTGCTTGTTGGATGATGAAGCATATCTAAAAGTGTGTTTGCGTGTTATATATATAAAAATGTGTACATTTTGTGAATATACATAATGGACAATAGAGTATAACTATTTGAACAATTATTCCGTGAATAATTTTAGTTTGTTATTTCAAATAATTTTTAAATAAAATTAAAATCCGAATTAAGATTAAAATAAAATCACAGAGACAATAAAGACAAATCGAAATACAATCACTCTACCTCAATACATCGAAAATGGTCAAGTTTAGTTTACTGCAAAGATAGCACTGGAATTGAAATACACAAAGCAAGAACACCGCTTGGTAGAGAAACACGAAATTTTGCTGTGGACAAACAATTAACTCCAATCCGAAACATTCATGTAAGGGGACTACACGGAATGCTCTTTACTGGATTATCTCCAAGAGTTCGATCAATGCGGCCTTCAGAAATGGGTGATGGAATAATCATATCACGATCGCCTCTAAGTATGGAAACAACCTGCCATTAACCCAACCAGAGAGGATAACTAAACAACTTGCCCATCAATCAAGGACAGAAATCAATGTAAATCATATTATAATCTAATATTAATTTCATTTAAATGTCCTTGTGTTCTACTAGAAATTACTTACTTGGCTCATAGAAGCCCGTGAGCGATGATCCTTTCTGATGCACACAGATGCAGCAGATACCATACAATAGAGCTCGTACATATCATATGAATCCCCTAGACGAGGGTCACACAATTCATGCAATGCTCGTCTCTCAAGAAGCGGGCGTGCCTGCATATATCCATTTAGAATATACAAAAACAAAAACATTCAAATTCAATTTTCATCTGTACTTTTCTTTAAGAAATTAATTCAAGCCATATTATATTTATGTTCGAATACTTTATGCAGAGAGAGGTGGCTGACCCAATCAACAAGCGAGCGTTCCTCTGTAATGCGAGAAACATCAAGAGCCTTCCTGCCACTGATGAGCTCTAGCAGCAAAATCCCAAAAGAATACGCGTCTGCTTTAACAGAGAGTATCCCTCGCTCTGAACACTCGGGAGCCACATACCTTAGTTTAAAACAGGTAATTATCAGAAAATTATATTATCAATCTATTATATGAGATTTATGCTATGCAAACCGTCCAACCAGCAACTTTGTAATTCATTTTTTATAATAATAAGATTATGAGTTGAAACCCAACACTGAAAGCTAATAATTTGAATTGAATCAAGAGATGCATACCCAGCCGTGCCGCAGACTCTACATTCTGCGGACTCTTCATCGTGCCTAAGCCGCCTTGCACACCCAAAGTTGGAGATCTGGTAAACAATATACGATACTTATATTGTTAATTGAACAGATTAGCAGTCAAGCGAATTAGGCATGCCACAATTAAACTTGGGTGGTCAAACACTGCGTCTATTAGTCTGAAAAAATATTAACCGGAAAGAAAGTCTCCCAATATGTTTTTCAAATGTGCATACTGGCAAGTATTGTAGGTGCAGAGTAGACAATGGAGAATTATTAAAGAGTATTGAAAGTTACATGGGCTTCGGCAGGTGTGAATCGAGGTTTAATACCATGTTTATAAAAACGGTTGAATTAAAAGATGTTTTTTCTTTCATATTACGGAAATTTTATTCCAGCAAAATTTTGATAAGCAGTCTTAACATTATATCTTTCCGAAATATGGGAATTAATGGCGTTAACCAAATACGTAATGAGTTCTACAAGATAATGGTGATTTATCTGGGTTCATTTCCTTCTCCTGTAAGACGCAAATCAGAAAGGTTATGAGCTAATTACCAAAGGTGAGTAATTGTGAGTAAGCAGAATATTGGAAGGCTGTATGTATCGATGTAAAACTGTACCGTCACGACATTCCTCATTCAAATATCTAAGCCCTTGAGCGACTCCAATTGCAATCTTTCGCCTTTCTGGCCACTCCAAGATCTTCTCAGCTGTTGTCATCACAACATAAAAAAAACAGAGTGAATGTGTGTGTGTGTGTGTATATATATATATATATAAATTTGAAGTTAAAGCATATTCAATCCATTCATTCAAAACGGGTACGAGTACTCACATGATAGATGTTGATCAAGCTGCCCATTGCAGGCAAACTCGTAAACTAGAATCGGACTTGATATATCGTTGCAGAAACCCCTGAGCGTTAATAGATTGCGGTGATGAGCTACACTAAGAATCTCAATTTCAGACCAAAATTCTCTCTCGGATGAAGTCCAGAATTTCTTAACCAGAAGAGGTAAGTGTGATGATCCATGCTTGATAATTCCTTTATACAGCTGCCCACTTCCGTGTTCGGCAATGTAGGAGATGGGGGAGAAGTCGTTTGTTATTTCTCTTATTTCTTCAATCGAAAATTGGCGGAGAGGGCCAAATCCAGACAACCGCTTGTTTTGGCAAACATAACATTGAGGATATTGGTCCTCGGTTATCGACGGAGAACCTAATTCAACGGTTTTGAACCGTTTTTCCAGACCTTCGACTACACCATCTACACACATAGAACATGGAACTTGAGGTGCAATTATCCTGTGACATTTTGATTTGCTTCGTTCAAGCTGCAACTTATCCTGGAGAGTGTCTAGTTTTTCCCAAGACTTGGAAAGAGGATATTGAATATCTGCTTCTGAGTCCTGCGACATACTTACTGATATATCACCAGAATCCACATTATTACTGTCCGTAGCAGATATTGAAGAGGAAGAAAATTGATTTTCACGGGTGAGAACTCTAGCCACATTGTTTCTGTTGACGACTGCAATGTGACAAGCGGCAACATGATCCAGTATGTATTTCCTGTCTTTCTTCAGGTTACTGCAACAATATTAAATATAACAATCAAACTTTCCCCAAAATCGACAACTTCCCGTTTCTACAGACACAAAAAAATTGACCTTTTATTCTCCGATTCTAATTCTTCGTCCATTCACATAAATCACAAGACTTATTTATTTATCTGATTACTTAATTCACATTAGATTGAGCAGTTACAAATTGTACATAAATAAACAAACTTAGTTCATACGAACACGTCTAACACATTACCAACAGACCTGTCCAGTACAATCCAGGTAGCCCTGGCTCTATTGGCTTCTCTGATTGTGATTTGTTTGGGAGAAAATCCGGCAGCTATCATAAATTCCAGTTTGGCCTGCCATCAATATGTTAACCAAACTGTAACGAAAACTGAGTAAATGGGAAGAAAGTAATGGTGAAAACATTCAAGGACCAACCAATTTCCTTCCTTGTTACGCCTACCATTGACAGCATAATCATATTTAGTTTGTATATATCGAATGGAGGGCTCAATGTGGACTATCAAGGATTGCTGTGTAGAAAAAGTTCAAAAATTCATCCACAAACCCGGCTAAACATGATTAAATGATTTTTGTGCTAATTTATACAGTTGTTAGTCTCAAATGAAGTGCTCATTTAGGGAAATGTTCTTAGAGTTGATAGCATCAACAGAATAATTGTTTGGTTTTAAGAATTTTTAGTAGTTTTTGAAGGTGAGAAGGAGAGAGAGATATTTACTTACTCCCTTCCTTTTGCACTTCTCGTGGAAAGGTCGAAGCGTGTCTATGCAAGACTCTTTCTTTGCAGTGATCTTGTCTTGGAGTAACGTAGGATCAACTTCTTCTGCGGGTACTGTAAACTCCAAACGCTCATGACCTATACATCCAACAAATATACATTCTAAGTATATCAATCCATAGGTACCGTGAAATTTACAAATTTAGTTAGCCTTTTTAAGGCATGGTAACTACAATATTAAGCTTGACGGCAGTAGGCTTGAGTCTTTACCCCTCCAACCACGCTTGAAAACATAATGCTCATGGTTGATGTATAAGTTGACATATGCGAACTTCCTCCTATATTATTAGTTTCTTCTAATATCTCTCTCTCCACACTAAACAATGAGAAGAAATTTCTTGATTTTTTAAGATCTACCAAAAACGTTATGGATGCAATTTCTCTTTGTCCACATATAGAATTAGGGTCTAGAATTTGGTCTGTAAATGATTCTCTTCAAATTTTATTTTTATTTCAAATTTGATCTTATATAGCATTATCTAGATCACTAGAAAATGTTAATTTATCCAAAGCATTTTTCTTTCATAACTCACAAAACATGATGACTTAGAAGTCCAACTTTTAGGATATGGTAGATCTCTTAAGATCCCTTTTTGGATAAACTTTTAAGTCATATCTCTTTCTTGTATGCTAGAAATTATCTTTTTAGTTTTTGGGATTTTATAACCTTTCTATTCTCTAAGCTAGAATCTTGGCTTCTAGAAAATCCATACAAAACCAACTTTACAAAGATTACTCTCCCCTCTAAGATGCTTAAGAAATAAAGGAATCTTCATTAAAAGGCTAAATTTATCTTTGGCTACAAAAATGCAACTTATAATCGAAATTGCTCAGGTATTTATAAGATTTCATAGGCTTTAGATAACCTATGTCTATATAAAGAAATATGCATTATTTTGTATGTGCACAAACTTGTATGTTAGTGTATGATTTTACATTTGATTATACTTATCCTAAGGAAAGATAACTAATGTTATTTGAGTAAAGATTAATATAGTTAATTCTATTTTGATAAACATAAAGATAATAGTCATTTACTTTATCTTATCTTTGTCACAATTTATTAATTAATTATTTACTTAATTCTAAAAAATATTAAGATGATCTTGGGCATTTATGCCTCATGGGACCAAGGACATATTAATCACTCTCAACCTACATATTTGTATTAAAATTGTCCTTTCTAAAAGAATTGATAAATGATATTGTCATACTCGAATGCATATACTTTAAGTTATTCTAATATCCTTTTTTTAATACTATAAGGATGGTCATTTTGATATATATTTTCTTATTCTAATAACATCTCTTATTCTTCACGAGGTTCTTTTCATGTTACCTTTATTCAATTTGCAACAAAACACTTCAATGTAAGGTCCTGTTTCATGATTGGACCAAACTTCCAACTCTATCCTCAGTTGCACTTGAAAAATCAAATGCACTCCTAGCCTTAAGTCACATTCTTCTTCTAAGTATTTAGTTTCCTACAAAATAGCTCCTACTTCTCACAACTCCAACTCTTCACTTTTTTTTTCCCCCTGTCTCTTATCATTAGTATTTTTTGAATAATTAGTTATTTAATAACTAAATATTGCTCTTTAGTTTGGTCTAATTTGTATATAATTATATATAGAGATTGGACTTAGTTACTTCTACTAAATAAGACAATCTTAAAGGGAAAATGGTTGAAATCCTACAAATGGTAATAACCCTCATCTACTTATCAAACATGAATACAGGAAGAAAGGAACATAAATGGATTTAATATTTCTAACTACTACAAAAATGATATGGACATAATTATAACAAGTTAAAAACTTTAATCATTTTATTGAAATAAAATAAAAGGTTTAACTCCAATCCATAACAACCTTTATTTAGGCAACTAATATCAATATAGATGTTTTGATGAGTGCAAACCTTAGCATTAGAAATACAAATGGCATTATTATTACTTTTTGAGATTTTCTAATAAAGATATTATTTCTCTTATTGAATATAAGAGGGTCAATCTTCTTTAATAAGAAGTAGAGTTAAGAACATTATCTTAGATTAGTACTTGTTATTCTTGATTATCAAATCTCAAGAAGTAAAGGTTTTTAAAATAAATTGAATTCTATAATCAAAACTATATGGGTTTTGGTTCTTACATTTTCTCTAAACATAATGGAAGTATTATTAATGTGGGCTCATATTTTACTCCTTGTTTAAAGCCTTATCTCTTCAACCATTCAACCTATTAAGTTTAGGTCTTTGGACAACCTTTAAAATGCAACAGTCAAATCTTTGGCTTTAATTTTAGTCTGTATACCTCTTAATGGTTTTATGCATTATATTTTTTGGAATTGGCTTATCTCATCGTTACCATAAGCCTCATGGAAAATAAGTAGTGACTTTAACACAATTGATGTTCATAATGATAAATTTTGGGTAAACTCATGTTATCCTCAAAGAAAGTGTTCTATCAAATTTAGAATTATCCTTAGGCCAAATAGATAACATGCCTAATGATTTTAATTTTACACTAGTTATCCTCACTTGTTGTTTTAGACGTTTGGTCTTTAGAAGGAAGTTATCCAAGACTAGATAGATTATTATAGGATTAGTGGAAATTTAGGTTAACCTAG
>JANKJI010000003.1:150560588-150574015 GCA_024626585.1 Ginkgo biloba | reverse complement strand
TTTTGACTAATTCATGAGTTTCTTCAATCTTTCCATTATCCATTGTACTTTTTTTGCACTAAAATTGCTTCATTGTTTGTGATCGGTATCTATGTAGATCCACAAATGATGTTATAATTGTTGTGTGGTAAAACTATTATATAAATATTCAATGAGGCTAATCTATTTGTCCATTTGTTTTGCTCATCATCTATGTAGTTTCATAGGTTTCCTTTAAGACATTTGTTTATTATCTTTGTGTCTCCATCTTTTTGAAGGTGACATAGCAATCTCACGTTGAATGAGTCATTACTACTGGAACAATTCTTTATAGAAATTGTTGGTAAACTTAGGATCTTTGTAAAGACCATTCTCTTTTGTAACTTGTGAAGCTAGTGAATTATTTTTTAGGAGCATCTCAACAATTTATGGTGCTTTGGAGGTGGATTACATTAGGGGAAAATGGGGATATTTTATTAGTAGATCTATCACAACAAATATTGCATCCTTTACTTTACATTTTGTGATTGTTGGTATAAAATATATCGATGTTTCTTCCCACTTTTTATGTGGAATTTGTAGGGGTTATTGTAGCCATGGTGAGGTGGTATTTTGCTGTTTTGGTTGTTCACAAGCACTACATTCAAATATGATTTTTTTGATATGTTTTTTTATTTTGTGCCAAGAATGAAATGTTTACATTTTCATATCTTTAGAAACCAGATAAATTTTACTATTGTGAATGCGTATAAAACCTTCTCTACAAATTTTGACTCGACAACAAACTCTCTATGATTAGAATGTCGCTTGAAAATCTAAAATAAGTATATTATTACTAAGCAATATAAATATGTATCAAACTTATGGTAAATCTCACTCTTTTTGCTAATATTTATAGGGAGTCAATTTAGACAATATTACCTTTTGAGAATGCTCTTTTTTCTACTTATGTACAAGGAGAATTTTATGATGTAAACAAGGAACTATCTATTTAGTATTTTTTGTTAGCTATGAATGATCATTCTTGAAAAGTAGATGGATTTCATAGAGTCATGGGTATTATGTCATATATTCCCATACGTTCATAAAATATTTTTTTGTTAAAAAAAGAGTGGATTAATGAAAAAGAAAAGTAAGTGAAGTGGGAGCTTAGTCTCTTAAAACAATGGTGCTAAAAATGCTTAGTAAAAATAACTAATAGTGAAACATATTTAAAGAAAAAAAAGAAAAAATATATATATATCTATCCATTCAATGGAGAATGTTTTAAAATTACTAAATTTATAGATAGAAACTAGTTAGTAAGACAACTGGGTTGAAGGGAATGCTATCATGAGTTTGAAAGTGTAAAGTAACTTGGTGATTAAAACGGACACCCTAACGATTAATATGACAAGGTAAGTTTACATTGGTGACTCTTAAATTAATTTTAAAGGGCTCTTCTTCTTTTGTATGCTCTTTATGTAATTCATGGATAGGCTCGCTGAAAGTCTATAACATATTTGGAGAAAAAAGAAGTATGAAACCTTTCACGGGTCTCGGATGTAATAACTATGTTTTAAATATTAATAAGAATCATAATTCAACCCCAAAAAATAAAAATTGAAAAAAAAAAAAAAAGGTAAAAGATCGCCGAATACGTTTTTGTCAGGTAAATTGAGTTGATTTGTAACTTCATTGTGATATTCAAATGCAAAATTTAAATTTCTGTACCAGTAGACTGTAGACTGTAGTAGCATACAGGACGGGTATTACAGTAGTGTATATTTATATATTTCATTTGCTTTTGATGGCAGTGGAAGAACAATACATGAGTATTACCTATAATTGAAGAGAAAACAACTGTATGATATGTATGATTTTATTAACTTGGTATTCTACTCACAACAAGATAACATTACAAATATGAAGAAATTCTCATTGCTTTTGTGGGATCTGCGTATCGTTTCAAATTCAAATGCCTTATAAGCATTTCGCCTCTTGCACAATTTTGTATGTTCTTATGCCTTTTTGTGCTTTTCTGCACAAGTCACAATGTTGAACTCTGGCTGTCGAGAAACCCACCACGAACATTTACCGTTGCACTAGAACTGTTTAGCAGCGATGATAAATTACTTGAGGTTAATCTACTAGACGTCATGGGTACCGTCCTTCCAACCAAAGTCCCTTTGATATTTTCTAGTATCCTCACTATTTCTCTCATTGTCGGTCGTTCTTGAGGTGATTCTTTTGTGCACACCAAACCCAGTTGTATGAATGGATTAAGACAAATGTATATTTGTTCTTCTTCCATACCTTCATCCCTCATACTACTCTGCAGGGATTCATCGACAATCTCCTCCATTCTTTCAGGAAAAGCTGTTCTAACCCACTTGTGCAGATTCAATTCTCCCACAAACATTTCGTTAGTTGGCCTCTTTCTTGTCCCCAGTTCTAACAACATAACGCCGTAGCTGTATACATCTCCTTTGGTGGAAACCCTTTCGCCCAATCCATATTCTGCAAATCCAGACTCAGTTCGACTTCAGCTTTTGTTATATGTATAAAGAAAATTCCAAAGGAAAATCGTTTAAGAAATATGTATACAGGTCTTTCCTACATAAAACATATGTACCTGGAGCAATGTAGCCAACGGTTCCTTTGAGTGCAACAGTGGAAGTTAACGAATCAATGGAATCCCCACAACTTAAGCGTGCAATGCCGAAGTCTAAGACATGTGCTGTCATTTCGTCGTCCAGAAGCACATTGGCAGGTTTTAAATCGCAGTGCACAATTGGATTGGAATAATCGTGATGAAGATATTCGATGGCATGGGCTATATCCATGGCTATGCTCAGTCGCTCCTTGAAGCTCAATCCTCTCACATGTTCATCATTGGCATTAGGATACAGAAGCTTTTCCAAGCTTCCATTGGACATGAATGGAAGAACCAGAGCTTTGAACTGAAGGTTTGAGCACGAGGCTTTGATTTTTAGCAGATTCCGGTGCCGAACTCTGGCCAACACTCTGCATTCTGTACTAAAGCTCTTGTCCGCTTGCTCGCTCTGCAAATTCAAGATCTTGACAGCACTGATTGTTCCATCACCCAAAATGCCTTTATAGACAGAGCCAAAACTGCCAACACCGACCAAGTTGGCCTCACTGAAGTTATCGGTTGCATTAACAAGCTCCTCATATGAAATCCTCCCGGGCCCCACTTTCAGAGCGATAAGCTTGGGAAGATGCCTATGTGTCCAACTTCGCCTCCAATATAATAAAAGGATTACACAACAGCTCAAAACAATAAGAGCAGCACTGCTAGCAACCGAAACAATTATCCTTTTGACACGAGAAGTATTTCTGTGTTTCATGGGAGGAGGGCATGAATGCAAGTGTATCCATGCTCCGCAGAGGCCAGGATTTCCCTTAAACGAAGCGACAGTAAGATTTTTGAAAATTCCTTCTTCTGGAATTTCTCCTGACAGATTGTTGTTGGAGATATTTAAGCTCTGCAGCTTCTTGATCTTTGCCAGGGACTTTGCAGGTATTTGGCCAGACAAGTTGTTTGAAGAGAGGTCCATGTTCTCAAGACTGATCAAATTCTGAAATGAAAGTGGAATTGGACCATCAAATGCATTGTGAGAGAGGTTTAGATATTGCAATTCTTCGCAGCTTTCCAATGTCTGTGGAATGCGACCTGATAAGTGATTGACAGAGAGATCTATAGCTTCAACCCTTGTCAGCTTTCCTATCTCCACAGGCAGGGAGCCTTCTAGTTAATTGCTTGAAAGGTTCAGATATCCAATTAGATAGGGAAGACTTGCAACCTCTGGGGGTATTGTTCCATTGAGTGAGTTGTTGGATAGATCAAGCTTTGCCAAATTCGAGCAATTTCCCAGACTAGCGGGAATGTTTCCTGATAACTGATTTTGACGAAGGTAAAGCTCTCTGAGATTCTGGAGGTGTCCAATGGTATCTGGGATTTGTCCAGAAAGCATATTATTTCCAACTGATAACAATCCAAGACTTTTTAGTCGACCAATCTCCCTCGGGATGCTTCCATACAATTTGTTGTCGTCCAACCAAAATCTTTCCAGGTTTTGAAGCCCTCCAAGCACCGGCGGAATCTGGCCATTGAATAGATTGGAAGATAAATTTAGGTATGCCAAGCTGCTAAGGTTGGCAATCTGCTGAGGTACATTTCCCCCTATATTATTGTTACTCAAATCAAGTTGGGAAAGATTTTTAGAAAGCTGGCCTATGGCAGAGGGCAACATTCCACCGAATTTATTTGCAGACAAATCTAGAAGTTCTAAGACGGAACAATTGGTTAGAGCTGTAAGAAAAAGCAAGTTAGGACTGTTGCCGCCATCTAATTGATTATGATTTAATCGAAGATGTACAATGAAGGACAGCTTACCCAACTCCAAGGGCACACTCCCTGTCAATTGGTTAGTGCCTAGTGAGAGTATCTCAAGCT
Source organism: Ginkgo biloba (assembly GCA_024626585.1). NCBI lineage: Eukaryota > Viridiplantae > Streptophyta > Ginkgoopsida > Ginkgoales > Ginkgoaceae > Ginkgo > Ginkgo biloba. Next base: position 150,569,577 of record JANKJI010000003.1, on the reverse strand, counting down.
GAGAACAATTGCCAAGAGACTTTGGTATGTTGCCACTCAATTCATTATCCCGTAGATATAGATTTCGTAAATTGACGAGTTTAGTACCTAATTCTACAGGAATTTGTCCTGTTAATTGGTTGTTGTATAAAACCATGTCGGTGACAGCCGTACAATTGGAGATAGCAGTAGGAATTCGACCTCCAATTTGATTATAAGCAAGGATAAGAAACTGGAGATTGGAGAGCCGACCAAATTCACGAGGAATAGTGCCGCCAATGTCGTTCGCCTCAACATCTAATAAAATCAAGGAGGAGAGGTTTCCAATAGAAGAAGGAATGCTACCCGACAGCTCATTGGCAAAAAGCTGGAGCCTCTGTAGGCGAGGAAGCATGCCCAGTTCTTCAGGAATGGCACCCTGGAGGTTGTTTTCTGGTAACCGAATTACCTTTAAATTTTTGAGAAGACCCAACTCGGCTGGAATGGATCCGATCAAATTGTTATATCCCAAATTTAAATTCACTAAATTGCTGCAGCCGTGGATGGTTGTTGGAATATTTCCCCTCAAAAAATTATGCGACAGATTGAGTTGTTGCAACCTAAACAGACTTCCCAACTGGAGTGGAATTGGACCCTCCAGAGAGTTGTTAGATAGATCAAGTGTTGTGAGAAAGGAGAGATTGGAAATGAAAGGAGATATCGATCCATCTAAATCCATACCTCTGAGATTGAGACCGACCACCCTCTCCTGGCTTGAACTGCATTCGACTCCCGTCCAATTGCAGAAGGAAAGGTTAGAATGCCAACTGTTGAAGACATTGTTGGGAAGATGGGTTGCCGAAGCCTTAAACGACAGGAGAGCTTGTTGATCAGAAGCATTGTTTGCTTGCGATTGCACGCGGAGGGAGGAGGCTAAGAAGAGAAACACAAATGAAAACACATTCATTTTGGAAGCCCGAAAAAAAAAGCCACAGATTTGTGTGCGTCACGATGTATTTGAGACTTGGCTTAACCCAGATATAAAGAAGCCCATAATGGATTCATTACGGGATATTACGACCAATGAAAAATATTGACTGTGACAGCCGAACCGTGGTCGTCGGGGCAATGGAGTCTATTCAACACTGCAACATGCCGAACCGTGGTCGGCGGGGCAATGTAGTCTCGTCAACACTGCAAAATCTGTAAGACTTTTAAATGCGGCCTTTTTCTTCTACCTCAGACTGTGTTCATATTGTAATATTTTTCTTCCACAATTGTCATTCTAATTTTATATCCTCTCTCCAATTGAGTTTTACAGATTCTATAAGCCTCATTTTATTAGATATCACACTATTCTTCTCTAGTTAAGATTAAACTCAACCATTGTTTTTTATAATCAACTTAGAATAGTAACTATTACAAGTTTATGAAGCCATCTTGTGCTTGGTACATCAACGACTTAAATCCATCTTTGACTTGATTATTGTTTGTCACCATGTATATGTCAAAGTATTTATAGACCTGATGTGAAAGGTGATATAACAAAGAATATTGATGGTGGTTGCAATATTGACTCTACCAATTACAATTGTTGAGGATGAATGGTTAAATTTTATAGGTGAGACCAAAACAACTTAAAAGGAAGAGAACATTCATATTGGATGAAGTTATTAGTGCACTCTAATAGTATTAAATATATGCAACTAAGAAGAAATATTGTAGTATGAGATGCATTTAGATGTCAACTATAATTTAATTCAAGTTATATTGTATTAATAACTTGGTCATAAATTTTAATCTAAAAGAAAATATAGAGTAAGGATGTGAGCAAGTAGTTTGGGTAGAAATTGAATTGTACAATATGAATAAATATTGGGATCAAGTGGAAGACTATTCTTTTTTCTAAATAAATTTAAATCTAGTACTACCATGATAAATATGAAAAAATAATCGATAGATAAGATTTACAATATGTAAATGAAAAGGGTGGTTCTACAAAAGAATCAAACTATTAGTCCTACATTAAAATTTTAAATATGCTCCCCATTAGAATATGCACACAAGATTAAAACTTATGGGAGTTGACTCTAGATTCAATTGTTTAATTTTGTTTGATTTTATTGCGCAAACAATTTGAAGTATAAGATCTAAGACAATAAATACAATTAATGATGTTTAATTTTTATCCATTACTACATAAAATAATGACTAACAATGCATACCATGTAGTTGTTCAATTTACTTTGGTGTTAACATATGAGATATTTAAGATTTAAGGTCAAATTCATTAAACAACCAATAACATTTAATTCATACACAATGGTATGAAGACCATATATGGTGGGGAAATAATCACCATGTCTAGAATCTTTATTAAATGCCCAAGTCTTCTTCATGTCCTTATTAACACTTTTTTCCTTTATGTCTACATCCTAAGAGACAAAGAGACTTTTATAACTAATTTAAATAATGGGATTAAGTGGAAGCCTCCAACTTGTTTGAAGAAATGAAATTGAAAGTCACTATAGGTTCAAAAGAATGAGGAAGTATGATGGAGAGATAAAATGATTATATAATTATGTGTTACAAAATACCCATTATTTTTTGTTAAAGGATTTTTTCTTTGTTGATTAAGAAAGAGCACTCACCTTGGAACCAATGTTGTGTAGGGTAAAATATAGATGAGATTTTTTATTTGTCAACAAATAACAAGAAAGGTAATTATTTGTCAACAAATATAATATTAAAAGTTGATACTAGTCAAAAAAATATTTGTATAATAAGAGACATGATCGTATGAGTTGGGGCATGGAATCCATGTGCACATTTGATTGTTAGTGGGATTTAGCACTAAATTCCCACTTTATTAAAACACATACTATATTAAAAGTTGATATTAGCAAAAATAATATTAATATAATAAGAGAAATGATCAATTAAGTTAGGGCATGGAGTCCATGCATACATTCTATTAAGGAAAAAGTGGGAATTTTTTCATTTCGATTGAAAAATATTACCCATCTACTTGTCGTATGCTAGAAGGCATTTTTAAAATCCATAAGCAAAGTTTTACTTTAAGTTTCATCTTGATATCTTTTATGATAGTGGTAAATATATTATTTGTAGACTAGGAGGTACTTGATGTAATTCTTCTTATCATTTTAATTAAAAAATAAACAACATTTGTTTTATTTATAGATGAATTATCAAAAGATAAACATTGGGATCAAGAGGGAAATTCCCACTTTACTCAAATCAATACAATAAAATTAGTTTATAAAATGTGAAGAAGTGTAATAAAAGAACTAAAATAATTATAATCATACTATTGGGTGTTAAGAATTTGAACATCATTCTTTGTCAAAGAAAGTGGGACTCTTTCCATGTTCATTAGAAAATAATCGAAACCTTATATAAAATCATTAAATATAATGCTAACATATGCATATTACTTTTGTTTGTAGATGTAGGTTATATGAAAGGAAATAGTATCACCATAGTCAACCGTTAGTTGTAACTCACAAAATTTAGTAGGGTATATATGTCATATGGGATTTGATGAGAGTTAATTCTACAACTAGTCATTAAAGTTTCTTAATTAGGATCATATAGATAGTGAATTCTATAATATGAAGAAAATTAAGAAATTTTTGTCTTAGAACAAAGGTCATGTGGTGTAAACATAATACCATTGGAGGAAATATTATCCTATCTAATCATATGGGTATACTTCTTATTAAAACTTCCTAGGGACACGTGAGAAACAATAAGAAATCTCATCATTAATTAGAAGGTGTTCGCCATTCATTAAAGGGATAAAAATCAATGAAGAAAAATATCCCAAGTCCAAAGATATGACCTTTAGCTAAATCATTCTTATCAACTATAAATTTCTAGTATCTCGCTAAGAAGGACACATACATGAGAATCAATTTTACCTTAATTAATTTTACAACCAATGACTCAATTTAAACGATTATTAGTATATAAATAATTAATAAATCATGAAGAAGTTCTTTTTTTTCCTTTGTTTTTTATAATATAAACTATAAAAAAAGGGGCAAATATATGAAAGTAGTCAAATAAAAAGATATAGATACATTAAGAATTGGGTTTCGAGCTATGAACTGTAAAGTTTACAAATTGGATCAATGTTATGATAGAATTTATTTTTGTTTTAAGTAATGTAATAATAGTTTATTTAAGTATGTCTTAAAGGCTGTCCTTATATAATGACTTATTTTATAATAAGTGATAAAAGAAATCAAATGTTTATCACATGTAAAACATAATATAATTAGATGCCATTATGCACATATTTTATCAAGTCATTGCAAAATATAAAGGAATTTTATTTACTTATTTTTCTCATTATTTAATTTTAAATTATAAAAAGTAATAAATGTAATTGCCCCTTTATCACATGTTAATCATAATACTATTAGATGTCATTTTGTATATATTTTATCAATTTTAACTCATTATTTAGTTTTAAATTATATTTTTATTATAAAAAATAAATGATGAAAACATAAATGTGAGAACTTAATCATATTTACATATGAAATCAAATCATAACATATATTATATGGCATGTAGATAATCAAATAATGGATGTAAAGGTATAAGTTTATATCTTTTGGTTAAATGTATCTTCACATATTAATCTAATTATAAGTATACATCATAATCATATTTTGATATTTGATAATATCAATTAAAAATTAAATTTTATAAAACCTTTATTAAAATATATTTTTAGAATCTTCATGTATAAAACTACATTTTATTAAAATTTTGTTAAAAATTGAAGTTTTAAGATGCAAACTAATAGTGAAACATTGAAACCTTATAACGAATTATATGGTTTAAAAAATTGGAGAAGATAAATTTTTGGCAAACCAAATACCAAAGTATCCAACTCAAATTTAATAGGTTTAATAGAATTATAGATCAATTTTCATATAACTTTGTGTAGGAAAATCATGCTAATCAAATTTTAATCTTTCATAGTATCCAATCAAATAAAGCAAGAAAGTTGAAAACTTTAAATCGACTTGATTAAATGCTCTAATAAAATATTTATCCAAACATTATATATTTGGTAAAAAATATTGTTTTATTGAAGATACTATTAGAAATATAAAATGATTAAGAAATTTATAAATCTATCTATCCTTATAAACATTTAATATGGAACTTAATTAAAAACCAAGTGAAAAACTACTAAAGTTTACTATAAATATATGAATTCATACACAAAATAATAAATATCCATGCCATAAATCAAATAGATCATAATATAGAGTGTATAAATCATAGTGGGGCCCACCTAAGCCCAAAAATTCATTAAGGGACTAACTTGAGTATAAAATATCAAAAGGGAGTAGAAGAAAAAGTAATATCAAGATCAAATTCAAATTATATATTATAAATTAGGTTTGGTTGTCCTTATATACTCATATTGGCATTCCTTAGCCTTAATCCTAGCTTATACATTATTGTGATAACCCTTTGAAAATATGGGGTGTACCACATCTCTTACATAAGTAACCTAATTAATCATAGTCATAACATAATTAACCATAATCATACATATTAGTTTGGTTACACTAATAATGTTAGTCCAATCATAATAAAGTCCTTCATGGTAATGTTGTAGACCATTCATATCATATAGTGATACATTTTACTGGTGTCCTTCTTGCTGAAAACCTTACTTATTAAAGACACGATGATGTTGAATTTCTCTTTAATTTTTAAAATTTAAGTTGAATAAATCCAAAGTATCCATAAACTCTACTATTATAGGATTTTATTATGGTCTTAATTCAATTGGAGTTTTCTTGAAATTCTTCTTGATTTTTTTTTCTTTTTCTTTGTTGCATTGTCAACTTGATCAACCCTCATCTTCTTATGGATTAGCAAAATATTGAATGTAGATGAGAATGTACTTTATTTCATAAAGTAAATCCAAAACATAAAGTTTGTCCTCACTCTATACTAATGGAGGCATGATTAATATATCATCTCCACGTCTTGCAAAAATAATGACACCATCTTGTGCGTTAACTTCACATATCGTGACTTGATTTGCAATACGCATAAAAGATATCTTTTATTACTTTTAGAATTGACCATTGATGAGCATAAAAAAAAATTAAAGTCTATGATTCTACATGTTTGAATAACACAATGTCTTTCCTCTTTATAGGTTTTGTCTTATTTTTTCCTTGTACCACCTAGCACCTAATCATAGATTTCCTTGAACTTCTAAAATATAAGTCTTCCATTAGGTGAAAATGGACGTAAAATTATATTGAGATGGAACTTAAATTGGCATGAAGTTGATGTTTGTGAAGTTGATGCTGTAAATGCTCCTCCCAAGTCATGTTAAAACTCAAGATTCCATCCACATAAGAAATCATAAACTCATAAAAAATAGACAAAAGATGTCATTAATCATCCTCATGAAGGTGGTTGGTGCATTAGTCAAGCCAAATAGCATGATAAGCCACTCGAAGAGCCCAAATTACATATTAAATGCAGTCTTCCATACATCCTCTACCTTCACTTGAACTTAGTGATAATGTAGATCAATTTTGGTGCTATGATATCTACAATTGGTCAATCAAATCATTAATCCATGGTAGTGGATAGTGATTCTTGATTGTAATTTTATTCAACGCTTAACAATTAATACACAGTCTCCATGATCCATCCTTCTTGGGACTAGGAGAGTAATGGATTTATATGGGATCGAACTAGGTTGAATAATTCCATCTTCAATCAACTAGAGAATACATCTCTTCAACTCAAATGAATGAAATATAGAGGTATTATACAAAGGCCCATTAGACAAGATGAAAGTAAGAAAGAGATTGATGTTGTGCTTAACATCTCTCACTAGAGGAAGCCCTTTTGACTTCTCAAAGATATTTGAATAGGAATCCATTAAAGATATAAGCTCAAGATATTTTTACTCCTCACTAATCAAATATATACTAGATAAACATCTTGATGAACCATCCTATAGTTTGATAAGAAGAGTGAACTATAACACTATGTTAGAAATATTTTTTATCTTTCTTGGGGGAGACTAACATAATAGAACCAACTCTAAAGTGAAGGCAGTAAGCATTATGATCCTTCCATAAAGAGTAGGTGTTTCTCCTCCCATCATATCATATGATGTCTGTTAGTCAAACCAAAATGGCCTACCTAACAAAAAATCATAGTAGTACATGGGTTCTATATCACATGTCACCTCATCTATATAATGCTGCATGACAAACCAAATTGTGTAAATAGAATCCACATGACTATGGGTACCATAATTAACCCATCCAAGAATTTATGGGGAATTATTTTATTATTTAATAATTTTAATATCATGAATAATATAATAATAAACCAAGTTATTTATGCTTTCATTATCTATAATAATGGTAACTAGACACTCCTTTAGACAATCCTACTAAATACTAAGCTTCTTGTAGTTTGAAAGAGATTTGTATGATTTATATTAAAGTATAAGGATCTATCCACCTCTAATTATACATAAATATAAAACACCTTATGTTATTCCTTTCATACCAAAGGATTATTCTTCTTCAACCCCTTATACTTGGGATTGGAGAAACATTCATCTTTGGTGTGCCTTTAACATTGGTAATTTTCATAAAATTTGGTTTAGTCAATAGGCCTATGGTTCTTCTTCATAAAATTATATCATCACTCCCACTTTGAATAAAAGTAAGAGAAGGTATAAGTGGAATAATAATATTAATAATAACCCTTGTTTTAATTTGAACCACTATAACAACTTGTCAGTCCTCTAATCTGAGTTGATTTCCTCTTAATTTTTCTCTCAACCTTTAAGCAAAGTAGTAAGCCTTATCTAGAATCATAATAGAAATCAATTCCAACACTTTCCAATATTATAAATACAATCTACTAATAAAATTTAGGGATAAATTTTCCCCACTATATTTCACATTAGGCCAAATACTCAACTTGTGGAACTCATCGATATACTCTTATGTTGACTATCCTACAACTTGGCACACATGATGCCAATTTTTAGTTAGGTGTTCCCAATGAACCATGAGATATAACTTTCCCCTAATCGTATCCTTAATCTATTTCCATAAGGTAATATGTTCCAAACATATAGTTCTCTTCTAAAAAAAATATCATCTTACCATAAGAGTGCATACTTGGTCATCTTGAACATATAAAAAATATTTTTCTACTCATCCTCAAATCCCTATGTATAAAAATATACTTCAAGATCATAGATCCATAAATCTACCTTATTAGTATATATAGTCTATTTTAATATTTTGCACATAGTGTTTTGCTATATCTAAGTACTTACGTGCCAAGTATAGTCGGTTTGTTATAGGGAAAGGCTTGACTAAAATGTTTTGGGTTATAGTGGCTCTGAAATGGTACTACATCAAGTATTTGTGCATTTAGCTTGCAAGTGAAGACATGCTACATGGTGTTTTGGTTTGTAAGCATTTTGTACTTTACACAGTTTCCAATTCAGCCATGTGTGAGGAATTATGGCTACACTTTGCTTGCACACACGTAAAGAAAGAAATTTGCAAGTTTGAGTCTCTTGATATCAATTATGCTTAACTTACCATTAGATTCTTGAACTTCTCTGCCAGTGCACACTCTACCACTTCTTTCTCCTTAGCTAAATTTACCTCTGATTCTTCCTCCAACATCATGTCATCAACTCTTATCTTACATTCATATAAATAATATCCTTTTATGCCATATCAATAATAAATTATTATCCATTGTAGTTCATATCCTCCTCTACTAATTCCTCCTCTTTTAAAAACAAACTCCTATCATCCTCTTGTCTAGTAGGTGGACACTTTGCCTCTTGGCCTCATCAATGGTTCTCATTGCTACCCCAGTGTTATATCACTCCTCAAGCTACTTTCACCATCCCATATTCTAGCCCCTCCTCTCCATATCTAAACTAAATATTTGGCTCCCCTAGGCATGG
>JANKJI010000003.1:142836434-142847457 GCA_024626585.1 Ginkgo biloba | reverse complement strand
GTATTAGCATCATATATTACTAATGCATTAATTGTGTTCATTTTGTGTCCAAATAGTTATTGTGAAGAAGATAAGGGAATATATTTTTTACTCAAGTAAGGTATCAATCGTTTATTAGTGAGGGCATTATATTTTTTACATCCTATTATCTTTATCAATTTATATTTCTCTTTTCATAAATTATGTATCCCTATTTATTGTGCCTTAATTTATTTGTATACTTTATATTCTCAATGTATGATTACCTTTTCTTAGAATATGCATTTCCTTATAGAATATATATTCAACTTGTATATCTTGTTGCATTCCTTTTGTAGTATTACTTATTTTTCTATGAGTTTTTATTAGTCCATACAATGGATAAAGCATGATAGAGGGAATATACTTTGCATAAGAAATTAATCCCCCATCACACATAATAAGTGTTATCATATATTTATGTCATTAATTGCTTCATCCTTCCTTCACATTCTATAGGCATAGTTTTTGGCATAAATAATTATACTTACTATATCTTGTATACCATCCAATTCATTTTTATCTACTTCAAATGTAGGGAACAAATAAAATTGAACCCCTTTATCATAACTTTCAACCTCATCCATAGTATAGGTGAGTTCATATTATATTTCAATCTCTTTTACTAATTTGTATCTAGTTTGGACCAAAATTTATTTATCACTCATGATTTTTTTAATTGTACTTTACTTAGTTTCTTCTCCAATTGGATTACCTGACCTTCTAGATCTTGGATTTTTATTGTTTAATCCCTTAGGACTTCATCCTTAGTAATTCAATCTTTTATATCTTATAGATTTTCTTTGGATATAATATTTTTCTCAATGATATCCTTATTTGTCATGTTTAGTTTTATGGCTATTACCTCAAATTTCATATGATAATCATTAAGTTATACTTTGTCTTATTTATTTATTTCTTATTATTTATGTAAGAATATATCTACTGTACCTTCTACTAATGTCAAATTTTTTGTCACTTTTAGTATTTTAAGGTACTCTAATCCTACTCAAATTCCATATCAATTAAAATATGAATTAGGAATGGATGAATAATTTCATTATCATCTCCTCTATTCCATTTCATAATTTTTTTATTAATGTACTCCAAAGAAAATTATTATGTATCTAGTGATTCACCCCTCTTCTAAATTGAAAAGAAGTTAAAATGAGAAGTAAAAAGATATATTAGATGTGCTCTTTTAAACAAATACTTATATAGAATAATAAATATTCAATACTAAGGAAAGGATACATATTTAATCGGTGTCCCTTTACCATTACTACTCCCTTCTAGGAGAATTCTATCATAAAAATTCTTCACCATATCCTTTAAAACCATATTTTTATATCTTCCTCCATCGATGATCACCTTATAATACTTAGATCTTGACAAACACTTTGTCTTAAAAATCCTTCTCATGTCCCTAAAAATTTTTTATCACTGTAAACTATTGTCACCTTATTTAAATAAATTTTCACAACTTAATAGATTTTCAAATAATTAAATATTTTCATAACTTTTAATATGTTCGTTAGTGGCTTACTTTGATCTAGTTATTTTTTAGAGTTTGATTCCTTCCTTGCACAATTTTTTTTAACAAATTAAATGATCAATATATTAACTATAACTAGTGTTTACTATTCCTCCTCTTTAAAAGGTATAAAACCCTTATCTTTTTTAGTTTTAGGATCTGTATCCTATTCTTCTTATTCCTCCTCCATGAATTTTGTCGCTTTCTTCTTCATTGTTAATGGAATTACATAGGTCTATTCTAAAAATTCTAAAAAAGATGCATCCAAATTTTATTATGCCTTATCAAATGCCAAATCTTAATTTATACTCCTTAAATTAAACTGACAAATCTTAATTACACAATTCACACAAATTTTCATCAAATACAAAATGCAAAGGATTCTACACTAAAAAAAATGTGAAGGTGGATGAATAAAAGTCACCATCATTATTATATGAGGGTAGAAAGATAGATAACACATATAGTTGAATAATGGTCATACATAATGGTTGATAATGGTGGTTTATGATTTACAAGGGAATTCTACTTTCAAAATATATTGAGGGTAGAAAATGATTGATTCATATGGTTACATAGTGATCACATAGCAAGGTTGAATATGGTGGTTCATAACTTGCAAAGGATTCCTATCTTTAAAAAATATTAAGGGTATAATATAATTAAATTATATACTTAAATAATGATCACATAGAATAATTGATAGTGGAAATTTACTATTTACAAAATAATTCCTACATTAAAAAAATATTGAGGGTAGGAGACTGTGAAATTAGATAGTTAAAAAGTGATCACATAGCATAGTTAATGATATAAATTTTTTATTTATAGGGGATTATCACCTTAATAAAATATTAATGGTATAAAATAATCAACATTTTAAACTTTATAATATGATTAGGGTTAGAGAGAAAAAATTCTACCTTTATGAAATGTTGAGGGTAGTATAGAAAAAAATCTACCTTGATGAAATGTTGAAGGTAGTAGAGTATAAAGTATACCTCTATAAAATGTTGATCTTTGTAGAGTAGAAATTATACCTTCATAAAATGATGACGATAGAAAATAATAAATTCCACCCTAATGAAATTCTTAGGTGATTAGAATAATGAATATCATTTTTTATGTTATTTTTCATTAATATATTTTTTGTACATTTTTTATTAATGTTTTTCTTTTAATTTAATAAGTAAATAATGGGATGAGAGATTTCATAGAGATAATGTGTATATTACCTCTTTAATATAACTTCTAAATAAACTCATCTCTACTCAATTATTTTAATGCATACATGTATCATAGCCATTGGCAAAAAGTTCCTAACTAGATGACTTGATGGTGGAAAGATGAACAACACCATTTTGATAAACTTACTTAATCTCATAAGGTACCATTAATCATACCTCTAATTTTATTAGAAATTATCCAAATATGTAATCATATAATAATTCCCAATCTCTAAGTGAAAGGTCTTCTATCAAATATAATGGTTGTGCCAATACTTCTATTATTGTTGGGTTGGTTGTGTCTATAATTGAGATTCTTCCTAAACTTATTCTAAGGAATTTAGTTAGAGAATACATTTTTATTCTTCTTTTTATAGGTAAGTATATATCTATTGGTATTCATAGTCTTTATTTTAAATTCAATAGGAAATATAACATGCTTATAATAAACTATCTTCAAATAGGTGAATAAATTTGTACTCTTCTAAATAATATAATAATCCCATACAACATTGGGAAAATGATCATTCCAAATGATATGAACTGTTTTAGTAAGTATATTCTCCATTTTTAGTTTTTTCACCTTCATCTACCCATTGGATTAAGGATCATATTGGGTAGATTTTTTATGATAAATTTGGTATTCATTCGTTAAGGATTTAATGACCTTATTGACAAATGGGGTTCCTTAATCATTAACTAGTTATTTAGGAGTTCTATAACAAGTGAAATAATCTTCGTATAAATTGCATGACCATATTCTTTGAATTTACTTTTAACATTAGATGAAATTCATCCTACTTTATAACATAGCTTGTTCAGATTAGAATATATTTATAATTTTTCTTCAAGCCTAGTATTGTGGTTCCAAAAAAATATAGTTATTATCTTTTGAATGGATAGAGTTCCATTACTAGATATAGCATTATAGCTCCACTCTTAATAGGGTTTTCTATGCATTAGTAAATATTAAATGAATAGGAATGCTCCTTATAATATTTAAAGAGAGAGGGCCACCGATAGCCAATACACAAGATCTTTTGAATAATCCTTAAAGGTATAAAATTACCTCCATATGGTTCATTATGGGTTTCTTTCAAAGCATCAAATATTTCATCTTCTTAAAGAAATTAGTGAAGGACATTATTTTTTCTAACCTTATAAATATATCCTACAATCTATGTGTAATTTACACTTTATCAAATTAATTATTTCCTTTAATTTTGAGAAATATGTTAGGAAATAACTCTTGTGGCTACATAATTTGATATATATATATGTACCATAGAATGGATTAAATTATAGTGAATAAGTACTTATCTAAAAAAAGAACCATCAGTGGGAAGATCTAATATTTATAAAAAATGTATTTACTACCATATTATAATGCCCTAATTTATCAAATATCTTAATATTCTTATAATAACAATAGCCATAAAATGATATAAGGAATTTTTATTTTTTTAATAATTATAATTTTATAAATGATTGCACAAAAACCAAAAATATAGTGATGTAATTTATCAATCACAAACACAATTTCCAAAGATTCTATTTGATTAGAAATATGGCCTTACTGATGACATTAATGGAGTATACAATGGACCCATATTTATGTGTTCTTATAAAACACTAATTGTGATATCAAAATAATATATATAAATATCAAAGGAAAGCTCCCAATTAGATCCATTTAGAATCAAAACAAAAACCAACTTATATTTCAAGGTTTGAAATATATTTCACACTCGTTTGTTCATTAAAATGAATTGAATTATGCTAATAATTAATGCAAGGGGGATTTTATCTTACTAAAATCCTTAATAAGTCAATGAAAATAATCCAAAAAACTAAGAAAAGTTTGAAAATCCTTGACTTTAGTGGATGATTGAATACTTTTGATGACCATTTCCTTAGCTAGATCAACTATAATACTCTTTTGATAAAGGTGATAATCGAGTACAATCCCTTTTGTATAAAATATCTTATATTTTTCACTACTAATAGACAGGTTTATTTGGGTATATTTTTGTGGTGTAATCTATAATTGATCCAATTATTCTTGAAAATAATCATGACATACTAAAAATTGATCCATATAAACATTAGTAAAATTATTGATATGCTAAAAAAAATGCTCCCCACAATATATTAAAAGGTGGTTATAGAATTATACAATATAAATAGAAGAACTCAATAAGAAAGGGTATCCCATGGACATGTGAATGTAGTTTTATATTTATGTTCAAGAGCAACCTAAATCTGATTATACCCCAAGACGTTGTCTAAGAATGAAAAATATTTCTTATTGTCCAACTAGTCAAGAACTTGGTCAATGAATAATAAAGGAAATAATCCTTCCTAGTAGCTTTGTTCAACATGAAATAATCAATACATATTTTCCACTCGTTGCCTTTCTTTGGAATAATGACCAATGAAGAAACCCATTTAGTATAAAAAATAGGATAAATCATCTCTATTAATAATAACTTATCCAATTCATCTTTAATAATTTTCATCATTATTGGGTTGATTCACCATTGGGGTTGATAGATAAGTTTTTAATTATCTTATGTGAAGATGTAATATTGATCAATTAAAGGATCAATTCCCTTTAAATTAGTGTGGCTCCAAGAGAGAACTCCTTGATATTTCTTTAACATTTCTTATGCCTTCTCTTTTTTATCTACTCTAAGTCCTTCCTAATGAGAAGGTTTTTATTCTCCCTTATTCTTAATAGGTATATGTCCATTGGATTCCTTGTATTATAATTTTTAGTTTGTTGTTGAAAAAATTATAGAATATCATGTGTAGAATCTATTTTATCATCCTATAATATTTGGGACAATTGATCATTATTGTCTTATAATCTAATGGATTCTATTATGATCTTAATGATCATAACTAAATCCTATTTTAGTGATGGTTCAAGTGAAACTCAATATCATCAAACTCTTAATTTATCTTAATTTAACACTTTAAAATATATATATATTATGTGCATGGGTTATTAATATTAAGGATTATTATGATAGTTAAAAATATTCTCTATCCAACCTTGAAGATCTAAGTTATAGGAATTTTAGTTAAGGATTTATCTTTCCTCATTTCATTGTCATCTCTTCTCCACTTATTCCAATCATTTACCCTTTATAGAATATTATCTTCTTAGAAGAAGGTGATTCCATTACATCTCTTAGTAGTAGTTACTATTAGGTCTCTCTCTTATTATTTATGTTTCCATAGTTCTTATATCTTGATATCTAATCTTTATGATAGAATGTTTGGTGTCTACTATCAAGTTATTTTACTATTCAAGTATTTTGGTGGATTATCTATGAGTTGTTAAGTAGTTTATAAATGAGTTGTATAAATTATTTTGACTATGGCCACTTTTGGGCCTTACAAGTGGTGTAAGATCATTTGTAACGATCCTATGGAAGAAAGGGCTAACATATAGTATTGACTAGACAACATGATAATTATGAAATGGAAGAAAAAGAGAAAATGTTAGAATTAGAAAAGGGAATGAGTGAAAAAAGAGATCATATGATTACTAAACATAAAATCTTCAAGGCCCAATACAAAGTCTCGAGCATAAGAATTATAGAGATAAAGAACGAAGACACCATAAGGTAAGGCACAAGTTAAAAAATGTTACTACATAAGGAACAATGAAGAAATGAGAATCCCCAAAATAATAGCAACCAAGAAAAAATTATCATAAATACACAAGTTAAAATATCCTATTTTAATTTTAGTGGACAAATTGGATTTAGAAATGAGACTATGTATTCACATGTAATAGAAGTTATGGAGACATAAATAAAAAGGGTTAGATCACACTTAGGGAACTATACGGTTAAGCCAAATGAACATGAATTAAATTCCTTTCTTAAATTTATTAATGAATTACATCTAAGGTTTGATAGGAATTAGAATTACCCATATAATATCCAATTAGAACACTTTTACTAGAAATAAATGATGGTCAAACAATACATAAAAGTTTCAGATTTTAGAATAAAAAGATAAAATGGGACAAGATGATATCAAAGAATTATATATGGCATTCTAAGATATGAAATAAGGTTCCAAGTAAGGATGTCAAATTTTAAATTGCTAAATGATGTTATATATTTGTCTAAGTAGGCAAAATAAAAATAATAAACATTTATAAGAATGTATATAAGCAATAAAATGAGGATATCATTCTCAAAATATGATAAAGTATCTCATCTAAAGACAAAATACTTTAAATCTAGAAATACATAAATATGTAGCTAATTAAGGATAGGAAATAATCCCCATGAAATATTTAGCAAACCATATTCCTAAGGTTGATTTTAAAAAAATATACAAATAAATTATTTATGGAAAAAATGTTAAAGGATAAATTAGAATATATGCAATAAAAATACTCCTATGAGGAACAACAACATGTGGATTCAGACAATGATGAATATGGAATTAACAAAAAATATATAGACACACCTTTAGTACATATAGGTATGCTAACATTATAAATAAATGTAATAATGGGAAAACCATGGATAGAAATATTAAATATACATAGGTTTATCAAGAAGAATAGGATATTAATAATAGTGGATTTAGAAATGACACTAAATTTTTTGGACATAAAATAGATTCAAACAATGGCATTATATATAGATAGAAGTGACACATTTTTAAGATTAATTATAAGGTATTATGCTATCATGTATAGAGGAGTAGTATGAAATATGAAACTTCAAATGGGAGATTATATATTAAAGGATGACTTCTATTTCATACCAATTAAAGGAGTTGGTAGATTCTTAGAGATATAATGGTTGGTAAAATTAGGTACACACTAGACTAATAAGATCAAAAACTTCATCTCATTTAAGTTGTAAGGGATGAAATACAAGATATTTGGTAGTAGGGATACATCTAATAAAGTGGTAAACACTAAAAAATGGACAAGATCTTTAGGAAAGAACACCTAATATTTGTAGCAAGTTTATATCAAATGGATCCATAAACTAGGGTGAATACATCTCAATAAGACAACCATGAATATTCAAAGCAACAAAAGGAAGATATGTAGCTAGTACTAAAAAGACATAGTTAGGTATTCAAAGGCCTACCCAAGAGAATTCCATTGTATCATAATAAGGAGAATATAATAAAAATTGAAATAAGGGAATAACAAATATAAAGTCCTACCATTATCGTTACAAACAAAAGGAAAAATTAAAAGGCTCACACAAGATTTGATTAATTAATGGGAAATTATAAAAATAAAGAGTTTGTATGCTTCCTTAGTGGTTTAGTAAGGAAGAAAGGTGGCTAATATAGGCTATGAATTGACTATAGAGAATTGATTAAGATTACCATCATAAATAAGTTTCTTATACCCAAGAATGATGACTTGATAGATGAATTACATTAAGGAAAACTATATGGGCCATTTATAGCTCTATTACTATATTTTAACCAATCTTTAACAAAATAAATTTTCTATAGGAAATAATTAAACAAAAAGTGTGCCATATTTTTAAAATTATTATGGGAAAGCCTATTATATTTGCTAATTTTACACCCTTTGAAGGGAAAAATTATGTTTTTTTGGAGACCTTTTCCTTTAACATATATAGTATATGTGTTATCTATTAAACTAATTTGCCAAATGAATATATTTATATGCAAATAGTACATACCCATAGAAAATAATTGGCATGAAATATCATTTTATTAATATATTATTATTATTTTAATAGAAATTTTATATAAGAATACTTTTAGAAAAGTATTAACCCAACCATAGTTAAGTCTTTACCTAACCATAGTTAAATATTAAACTAACCATAAGTAAGTGTATGATTGGGTTGTGGATATATGTATTTTAAAAATATATATTCTACATATGTTATTGAGTTAAGTATAAATGAAATAATTAACCATTAAACTAACATATTTATGTAAGGGCATGATCGATCTGATGTTTTTAATATTTTTAAAGAGGATTTAGATATATAGTCAAATTATTATCATTAATTACTAACCTAACCTTGGTTAAGGATTGATCTAAACCTACCTTAGTATTAGATAACCATAGTTATATATATAGGTTTGGTTAAATTGATGCTATTATTATTTTTTTTTTAAAATATATATTATTCTATTTACAAAATGGAAAGGATTACATCATCATACAAAAAAATTTGGAAACATAAAAATGCATGCTCAGTCCTACAATATAGGTTATCTTCAAAACTTGTGTAGAGGCACAGTGATATGGGCAATCATTATATATAAACATAAATTATTACAACTCATATGAAATTAATTATATCACATGATGGGTGCCACACCACCACCATATCCTCAACTATCATTATATGGAGGTATACATGATGAAATGGCAAGTTGGAGAGTGGTAACTACTTCCCTACATCCTTTGGTCTTTCCCCTAGAGTAGGGAAATTAAGGAAAATAAAATGCGATGGTCATTTGAGAGTGATCACTATGGGACATAGTATTCCACGATCCCTATTTATGATATGGTTGCAATCCCTACGATAAGGAGGAGATGATTTAAGGGGAACATGCCTAGTGGTATAGGTATTTGAGCCCCAATAATCAATCAATTCAAGAAGATTTTGGAGATCTAGTTTCACCTTCTCTTCTTGTACTTTGATATGCATAGTATAGTTGGAAAGGATATGAGAAATGATAGCATTATAAATAAAATTATTAGTTAGAGTGCTAGAAATAATCTCATTTATTTGTTTTAAATTTAGGATAAGACCTCCACCTGAATAATTTTCCATTCTGACTTTAACCTTTGATCCATCTGTGGTCTACTTAAAATGTACCATTTTGGAAGAAGACTTGGGTGATTCTTCCTCTTCTACATAAGTAGTAGATGCATAATCACTAGAGTTAAATTTCTTATTCTTAGTAGTGGTTTTATTATGACCTCCAAATTTCCTATTGTTCTTCTTCTTCTTCCCTTTAGATTTATTATCATGTTCGAGAAAAGGGTCCTAAGAAATTCATAGGTCATCATTTGGATTCCATTCTTCTTGGTCATGGGCTTGTTGCTATACTAAAAGGCATTGAAAAATAAAATAGTGTGCCTTAGCACACCATAAAGTGGGATCATATGGATGATGCTTAAACCACATGAAAGGAAGGGATTTCTACTTTGGAGAGTCAAACTCTTTCTAATTCAACTGTATCTTTTTTATCTCCTTGTCTTTATCTTCTCCCTCATTATTATTTGGAGAGGGTTTCTTGGTAGAGTTAATAATAATTCTCTCCAATTACTTGATAACAGAGGTGATGGGATCCATGAGTCTATTTGAAAACTCAGATGTGGTCATAGAATTTGCAATCACATCATTTATGGCACGTTTTCTTTTAAAACTTGAGATTCCTTCAGGCCTAAAAAATTTAATTTCAGCTTGAATTTCAAACACATCATAAGTGAGACATTTGTCCATGGAATCATAATATAAGGTTGGGCAACTTTAAGGACTTATAGATGCACTTATGATCACAAGGAATTCATAAAAATATCATACAATTGTCTCCCCACAAAGGGAGTCTTACAGGTATGTACTAGCATCCTAAACCTCCTTACAAAATTAAAGTTTGACTCATCCAAGCCTCATTTCAAGGAAAATAAAGCTTTGATACTAGTGTCTAATGGTTTTGCCACATCAAAATATTGAATAAACAAGTCTACTAGCTATTTAATAGTTCCTATAGACCCTTCAAATAGTCAATAAAACCACTTAAGGGCCTCTCCCACTAAATACATAGGGAGAAGTCTCAATACCACCTCATCTTAATGCATGAAGTCTACATAAGTGAGAGCAAACACATCAACATGGGAGATGAGATTAGATTCTATTGACCCATGAAAATTAGATAACTCTAAGAGTGGCTTAGGATACATAACTAGAATGAGGGATGGGGAAATATAATTTTTAACATAATCCATATAGTATTTTCAATAACTTATAATAGGTTGGACTACATTCCAACTAGGATTGATAACCACACTAGATGCTTGTGGCTAAGGTGGGGTGAAAGATGGACTGACATTATTTATGAAGATAGTAGTAGAAATGGAGGGCATAAAATATGGATTTTGCACCTGCATTAATTAATATCCTATGTGAGGAGGTGTATAAGGAACAAAAGAGCCATAGGGACCTTGTTAAGGATCATGTGGAATATATAGACCTTA
>JANKJI010000003.1:139404477-139416764 GCA_024626585.1 Ginkgo biloba | reverse complement strand
AAATAACCATCTTGCTGAGATATAATAGTAGCAAAATTGTTATCAACAAAATATAATTTCTTCCACTCTAAAAAGTCAAAATAAGCAAAATCCAAAACCTACAATAATGAATGTATTGGTGGTCGACTCAAAAAATCTACCACTATGTTATTACTCCCCTTTTTTTATTTTATGAGTATATAAAATTGATGTAAGTACCCCATCCACTTAACCATCCTACTATCCTCCAACCTAGATTGCGAATGTAAATGCTAAAGTGGTTGATGATCTGAGTGAATGATAGTTTCCTTTCCAAGGACATAGTGTTTTCAATTATTCAAAGCTTGGACTATGGCATGTGTCTCTTTATGGCAGGTATTATATCTTTGTACCATCTTTAAAAATAAATTTGAATGGTAGGCAATCGATTTGCCTTGTTGATTTAAAACTACTCCTAGCATATGCCTTAATGAATTTATCTCCACCTCAAAAGGAAATTGTATATTTGACATGGCCAATATTGGTGATGTGCATAGTCGATGATTTACCAAGTCAAAATCATCTTGTTGGTGTGTTCCCCATACAGATGCCTTCTTAGCTTTCATGTTCTAATGCAATGAGTAAGCAATGTCATAAAATCTTGGCATAAGCTTCCTATAGAAGTTGGCCAATCCCAATAATCTCCTCAACTCATGAATGTTGGTTAGTCTCCCCCAATCCCTCAAGACCTCAATCTTGGATGGATCCACTTGCAAACTAAATTTATCAATAATGAACCCCAAGTATAAAACACTATGCACTGAAAAGTTATACTTCTCCATGTTAACAAGTAGGTCATGAGCTCTCAACTTCTGTAGAATTTGCTTTATGTGCCTCATATGCTCCTCCCAATTCTAACTAAAAATTACGATGTCATCTAGATAAACAATAAAAAAAGAATCTAAGAAGGGATACAACACATCATTCATAAGTCTCATGAATGTGGCTAGTGCATTAGTTAGTCCAAAAGGCATGACTAACCACTCATAAAGACCCTTCTTCGTCTTGAAGGTTATCTTCCTTGTGTCCTCTTCCTTGATTCTCACTTGGTGATACCCTGATTTTAAATCTATCTTACAAAAACATTTATCACCTAGTAACTAATCCAATAGGTCATCTATCCTTAGTAGAGGAAAAAAATTCTTGACTACGATTTTATTGATGGCACGATAATCTATGCACATGCACCAAGAACCATCCTTATTTAGCACCAATAAAATTGGAGAAGCACTAGGCATGATGTGCCCCTTCTCTAATGATTATGTTATTTACCTCTTTATCTCATCATTCTCCATCATCGATTATCGATGCAACCTTGAATTAGGCAATGAAGCCCCTGGCTCTAGATCAATCCCATATGAAATATATCTCTCAGGTAATAACCCATTGGGTGATATGAAAACATCCTCAAACTATAGTAAAATATGTTTTAACCTATCTTTCCTTAACCCCATCATCAATCGATAATACTATATCGCCTTAAGTCTCCACATAAGACTCGTGATATCCTCTAACCATGTAATAAGGATAAACTTTTAAGAAGATTACACTAGCCTCTTGGCTTATGCCATGTTCACCAAAAGTGATGATGCTCTCTAAGTAGGAACTATATGAATGAAAAAAGATTCATCTCCCTTAGAAATAATGCATTTCCCTTAATAAGGGATGATCGCAATCTTCTTGTCATGTAGAAAAGGTATACCAACCAAAATGTTGCTACAATCCATGGGCATTACATCATGCATTATCTCATCTACAAAGTCCTTAGTGATGGCATACTTGAAGGTGCTCTTCTTTATGACTTTATCAAAGGAATATCTATTTCTCCCGCTAAGCTCATAAGGATGTGGATGATCCTTAACCTCTATTCCTAATTCATGCACAATAGTAGAAGATATGAGGTTCTTTTGGATGCCATTATCCAAAATAGTTGTCAACTTTGCATGATTAACCTACATTCTAAAAGTGAAGAGACCCTCTTGATCTATGATCTCATCCTTAGTTTTTACAAGCACTAAGGTAGGATTTGGCTCATTTAATGTATCAATCAAATCCTTTAGCTTCTTCTCTTTCTACTTCTTCTTCCTTTGGTGCAATGATCTAGGGGCATTCTTGGGATGAAGCTTGAATCATTCAGCCTCATCGCATCCAACCTTCCTATAATGTCCACACTTATTTGACCTATCAAACATAGATTTCTTCTTTCCCTTAGAATAAGTGTTAGATGAAGATGGAGTGAGATTAGCCTTTGGCTTAGCCTTTCCCTAGAAACCTAATGAAACCTTCCTTCTAGCTTTAGTGTTAGAAGAGATAGAATATGTTTATATACACACACATATATATATGTATGTATGTATTTATATAAATATAAGTATATATATATGACTTGAAGATCCATCCATAACCTTATAATGATAAACTGGCATGGGTCCACCATTACTATGATGGTGATCCATGTTGATCCACTGCCATGAAGATTATTATTCCACATGGATCTATCATCACAGAGAGAATAAATGCTAACATATATATGGGTCTACCATTATCTACATCTATTTATTTTTATATTGAAATAATTGAGTGACTGTAAGACCAATTGACCCTAATGGTGGACCCTTATATATGTTGTTTTTATAATTACCTCATCATAGAGATTGTGGACCTACATAGGTCCACCATCATATAGTTAATTAAATCCTATATGGACATTATTCAACCATAATCTATATTGATACTTATATTTAAGAAATGAAGTGATTATAATACTAGTTGGCCTTATTGGTAGAGCCATATCCATAACTGTTTTGATTATCTCTATGATGGTAAATCCATGTTGGTATACTATCATAACAGTTATGGACCAAGATTAGTCTCCCATAATAAATGAAATAAAATATGGAATGGACCTAGATCCAACATCAAGGCCAATATGTACAATCATTCAATGGATATGTGTATATGTGTGTGTGTGTGTGTACATACATACATACATGTGTGTGTGTGAGGGAGAGAGAGAGAGTATATATTCATATGTTTGTATGTACATATATACACACACATATACATATGTTTGACATATATATACACATATATGTATTTACAGACACACATACATACATACATGTGTATGTATTAGAAATGTACATCCATCTATAAATTTTATTGGATTAATATTTTAATTTTATCACTAAAATAGATTACAAATTTGATTTCATGATGGTGGACTAACATCGACTCACCATCACCATTATGGTGGACCAACATAGGTCTATAATTAGTATGATGGTAGATCCATGTGGATCCATCATTGTGGAGATTATGATTCTACATGGATCTACCATCATAGAGGTAATCAATGTTGACATGGACATGGATCCACTATTTATATGCATAATAAATTTTATAAGTATTTAAGTAACTCTATCCTTAACTATTGTTGGTTTTATAATTAACCATGGCTAGCTTAATAATTAACTAGGTTTTTTTTTTTTTTTTAATGATACATAATATCAATAAAGCAATATAAATATATATGTATTGTAGATAATTAAAAAATAGGTATCCATTTAACCAAAGTTATAAGTAATTATTATTATTTTGGTACTTAATTATGGTTAGGTCAACACTTCACCAGGGTTAGGTTAGTAATTAATCATTAACATTTGACTATATACCTAAACCTATATAAAAATAAGAAAAGCATTAAATTGGTTATACCCTTTCATAAGTATGTTGATTAAATGCTTGATTATTATCAATTTAATGCTTGACTATGGTTGACTCAATCATATATATATAATTTATATTAAAATATATGTGTGTGCGTGGTTAATCCAAACATACGATTAATTATGGTTAGCCTAATACTTAAATGTGATTTGATTAATAGTTAAATATGGTTAGGTCAACACTTAATTATAAATATTCTTATATAAAAATATTGTTGGAATACTAATAAAATACTACCAAGATAATATTTTATGGGAGATATTTTCCATGTGTGTGTGTGTGAGAGAGAGAGAGAGAGCTTAAATAATCTTATATAAAAAAATACTATTGGAATACTTATAAAATATTACTAAAATAATATTTTATGGAAATTATTTACCATGGGCATGTATGTGTGTGTGCGCACGTGCGCGCGTGTGTGTGTGATAGAGAGAGAGAGAGAGAGAGAGAGAGAGACCTCATGGATCCATCCATGACTTCATAATGATAAGATGACATGGGTCCACTATTACTATGATGGTGGATCATCACGAAGATTATTATCCCATATTGATCCATTGTCATAGAGGTAATCAATATTGACATAGACATGGACCCACACTCATCTACACATTTTCATATTTATATTCAAAAAAATCAATGACCATAACACTAGTTTATCCCAATAGTGGACCCTTATCTATGTCACCTTTTATTATGTCTATGGTGATAAAGCCATATTAATCCACCATCATGGAGATTTTGGACCCACATAGGTTCAACATCATAGAGTTAATAAAATATTACATGGACTCACATATTAACCATCATATATATAGATACTTATATATTTAAGAAAAGTAAGTGACTATAATACTAGTCATCCTTAACGATGGAGTCATGTCCACGATAATTTTGATTATCTATATGATGGTCGACCCATGCTGGTCTACTATCGTAAGACTTGTGGACCCAAATGAGTCTCCAATTATAGAGGTAATAAAATATTACATGGACATGGGTCCAACATCAAGGACATTTATAATCACTCAATGGATATGGTGGACTCATGTCAATCTAACATCATAAAATTTATGGACCCGCATGTATCCACCATTATGGAGATGGTTGATAGACATGGGTCTTCCATCATAAAGGTAATTAATGCTCACATAAGCATGGTTCCACTATCACATATGAAATTAAAGTACACACACACATATATTAGAGCATCCGTCCATCCACCCCTCATAACAAAACATCACTTCTTAGAATACTATAATTAAATTTATACTATACATCAAGTTCCTTCATTCATAAAAAAATGCATTGAAATTTATATATGTGCATTGTGTGAAAGGGTTATTATTCCATAAACTTACTTTTATCTTCTTCTATCTTTATGAAATTTTATGTAGTGAATTTATGACTCTCTAATTGGCATGAGCATAGATTGAGTCTATTACCTCTAAAGATGTTAAAAACTAGTGTCTCTAGATGTTGTTTACTCACTACATGTGTAGTGGTGTAATGTCATTTTCCAATTTACCCACTACATTTGTAATGTTGTAATAGGTCAAAGAATTATTCTAAATCATTGTAAGGTATACCAGAACAAGAGAAAAATTCAGCAAGAATAAATTGTAACTCAATAATTCCTCTAAAATAGTAAGGAATAGTGAGGTCACGACATTATGCATAACTTATATCAATGAGATGTTGCAAATGTAGTTCTCCTAAGAACACTATACAATTTTGGGTATGTTAATTTTGGTATTCTTGGTGTCTATAGTTAAGAAAACGCTAAATTTTTTTAGTGCCATCTGTAAAATGATTTAACTCAAATCCACATTATTTAGGGAGATGAGAATTTGTTAGACTTTATAACTACCTCTTGCAACCCAAACCCACATATGATAAGGAAATATAAATCCATATGGTTTATAACCATCTCTTGCATTTTATAAGATAATGTAAGGGATTTCTCACATCATCCGTTTGATTTATGAACATGCTTTTATATTTTCTCTAATGAAATTTTATATTCTCTTATAAATAATTAAAAACTCTTAAAAATCATAATTATATCTTTAATATAATAAAAAAAGATGAATAACACAAGGTACACTCATAACGTCTCTTCATTTCTATACTATATACTAAGAAAAACTCCATGCCTGACTGCTCCCCATTTTAAGTTAAAAATTTTAAAAATCATAAAATATTAAATAAAATAATATAAGTGGAGATATGAATATTATATGATTTTATTTTATTTAATGATAAAATGCTCCAATAGGTTTGAATATTGAACAATTTATTAATATACATTGTGCTTAGTTAAAGAATCAAGATACAAATACTACATGGTTTGAATTGACTTAAATATTAATGAAAAACTTATATGAAAATTTTAAAACATTAAATAAAATCTATATACTAAAAGAATTGGTTCTTTAACTAATCGTGTTAAATGGAACAGATG
This sequence comes from Ginkgo biloba, assembly GCA_024626585.1. NCBI lineage: Eukaryota > Viridiplantae > Streptophyta > Ginkgoopsida > Ginkgoales > Ginkgoaceae > Ginkgo > Ginkgo biloba. The sequence continues at coordinate 139,410,553 of JANKJI010000003.1, read as the reverse complement.
AATGAAATATCAATAGGGAAGGCAGAATGGGAACGAGAATGGTAGAACAAAATGGAACATAAATGGTGGGTTGAACATAACGAAGGAATAGAACGACAATAGGGACGACATAATGGAATGAAATAAGAATGGGAATGACAAAATAGAACAAAAATGGGAACGACATAATAAAATAAAATGGGAATAACATAATGGAACAAAAATGGAAACACCAAACGAAATAGAGGAATGAAATGGCAACATGGACAATAGGAACGAGAATGTCAGAATGAAACAAAACAAAAATAACGGGTCTACTAGAATAGAGGAACATAATAGCAACTATAACAAGAATTAAAAAATGGGACAAAATGGAAATGGGAATGGTAAATATCTATTATTATATACTAAAAAAAATGGATGTTTGACCAACCACCCCTCTTCCTCCCTTAGTGAAATAAATTAATAGTAAATGATGGTGGCTTGCAATATATCTATTCTTTATAGATGTCTTTAGATATTTTAATTAGAAAAAACTCCATTCATAATTATGTTTAGATGTTTATATTATCAGATTAAATCGACTGATTGATTAAGTATGCTTTAGTCAAGTTCTAGAAATAGATTGAGTATGTTTTCGTTCAAAGGTCGAGATGTTGAATTCTAAGAATTTAAATTTCTAAAACTAGTATTAACTAAGAATAATAAATGGTATAAGTATAATATTATTTAAGATATTATGGGACTAAACGAGCTCTCAACAATGGGACATGCCAACCTTAAGATACATAAAGAAGATATTACGTTGATTTCCTATTGACATAAATTATTATAGTAAAAGTTACATATTCCTCGTATACCATTTTTGGAATTCATAAAATATTTTTACAATTGATATGTATAAACATGCCAGTAAGAGATATGAATCTCAAATTATTTTATGTGGAAAAATCTCTTCAATATATGCAACAATTGACCCTACTCCTGAATGCATTTAGACTATGTGGAGAGCACATGTACTTGTAGTTCACAACAAAGAGAATAACATGGAAGGTCATATTAATTTTTGGGTTATACATAAATAGGGAATGGCAATAGGTACAACTTATTAGAATGCATTCGATAATAAAAAGAATGTAATCCTATTAACAATTTGAAATTAAAAAAAAAAGGTACAAATAATTACTTATCGGCTCCACCCAACTTCCTTTCAAAATTAGACAACTAGAATACAGAATTAGACCTCCTAGTCCTCTTTTGTCTTTCCCATTTGTTCCCAATAAAACTTCATTATAAATTAAGAGGAAATTCTTTCAAGTGTCCTTATATCATTTAATTTTAAGGCTTACATATGGTTATGTGCTTCCATAACATAAAAAATTGAGTATGCATTATGTATGATTAAGTCATAGAATATATTGTTATCTATTTTCATTTTGTATTTTATTTTCTTACATTTTTATTTAATAAACTTCCCCATGGACAATACATTCATGATAATATGATTATTTGAGATATAATATTTAATAGGGAGAGGAGCTTAATCCCCCCACCTCCATATTAAATTGCTTAAAGATTCGTTTATGAGCAATTGTATTATATGTCTACTATATGTTATATTAGGATAGCATACTACCAACTATTTTTCTTTATGTTAAAATATAATGAAACCATAAGTCTATTATTCCATGTGATATTAATTACTAGGGTACAAGTGGTGTTTAATGTGTAGAGCATGATGAAACATGTAAAAGGGATCAAACAAAATATCAAATTTTACATAACATTCAAATTGTCACTAGAGTTGGGAGGACATTCTTCTTTGCATGAATTCTTAATGGATACTCTATAATATTCTTTTATATAGTCCCACTATTTTAATATATTATGAATATATTACTTACAATCTTTATGCGTGGACATGCTATTATCCTTTTGTTGTTAGGAAAAATAAAACATGGGATTTGGTGTTGCTTTAATGTGGCCAAATGCAAAGTATGATTTGTAATCGAAAGTCTTAGTCTTGAAAAGAATGTATTACACATATTATTCATATTTGTATAAGAGAAAAGTCAAATCTTGAGATATTCTTAATAACTTTTGCAAGTTATGACCTCCCCTCTCATAATGGGCCCTAGACTTCTATGAATCAATTAACAACACATGAACTTATTTTTTCTGATAAAAAGGGTGAGGAGGCATCTTAAAACTAAGCCTTGGCCTCTTAAAGAACTCCTTGGTCCATCTCCCTATAAGGATTAAGCCCCTAAGTTTTTCCATTTTATTATTTTGAATGCAATAAGGAAAAGGAGGTAAAGCCCCTAATTGATTTTAAAAACTTAAAGGTGCAAAAGAAACAATTCTTATAGCATGAGAATAGACTAGAAAAGAAAAACTTGAGATGGTTAAGCTACAATGCAAACACCTAAAAAATGTCATGATCACTCAGTGTCATATACTCACAATGTTATATGAACCTTTAACATGATCATTCTATGTTATATAGTCACTATATGGGCTTTTTCACTATGTATACTCACTATAAAAACTTTTTATTCACTATGTGTCATCCACTCTATAATCGCTTGTATAGTCACTCTATATACTATTTGCATACTCATTTTGTACTCTACTTGTATACTAAGTGTCATTTATTATGTACACTCACTGCATGAACCTTTTATATAATCATTCTGTGTCATATATTTACTCATATATTAAGTGTCATCCATTATATATACTCATTATACGTTGTTTATACTCACTATAAAAATTATTTACGCATGAACATTATATATCCTCCACTCTAGAATCTCTCATATATCCACTTTGTATACTATATGCACACTTGTTACACACTCTACCTATGTATTAATTTCATCCTCTCCCTTTATTTTGCTAATGGACCATGACACAAATGAGACAAAAAAATTGTCCATTTTATTTGTTGAGCTTCATTTAATAGACAAGACAATAGGCATCATGGCTCACCTAAGGAGACATATCAAATGGACCATGCCAACTTAAATGTCCTTGCTATTTGGTAATAGGTTTAGTATAATGGTCTCTCAAGTAGTATTACATCAAACTATTAGTGTTAAGAGTATGATATAGGATAGAGAGGAAAAGAGATAGTGCAATGGATTAATACAATATTAAAAATGGTGCAATTGTTGGGAAGGAAGAGGGTGTTTTATTAACCATTTATCTCTTCTACAACAAGATAGCAAAGTGTATAAGAAGTGTCGTATTATTCATAAATATGGTTCTGAAGTACTCAGTGAAGAATGTCCATTGAAAGAACCTAACATTTTTGGTTGAAATATGTCTAATATTCCATAATTTTCAAGGAGATCATACAAGGAATTCCATCTTTACAATATAAAAGATCCTAGGCCACTTACATTAGGATATGCAAAACTAGGAATTTAGGATCATGAATTCCTTGGAGGGTTAATCTTAATGACATTTTAGAGTACAAAGAGAAGGCATAGTGTACTTTAACACTAGCCACAACCCATGTTTGCTACACCCATTCTATGAATAACATGAATTATTCCTCTACCGTTTATATAGATAATATTATTTTTTGTTTTCTCCACAAGAAAAGGAGAACACCAAATATGAAATACCCCCAAGAGAACCTATTATGTGAATAACATGAATTATTCCTCTACCATTTATATAGATAATATTAGTTTTGTTTTCTCCACAAGAAAAAGAGAACACGAAATATGAAATGCCCCCAAGGACAATGATTGTTAATGATTCTACCAATTACAAGTTTTACTTACCTTAACTTCCATAATTACTCACTTCATTAAATTCTAACACCTAGTTCATGCAATATGCCAAACCTTTAAATGAAAAACCTTTAAACATAATTACAATCTTGATTTATGAAAATTGGTAAAGCTCTCCAAATAGTCTTAAACCATTTCTTAGGGATCTCCCTATCATCATGTGAACTAAGAAAGGGGTTTCAAGAATGCATTTATTTCCTAATACTTGCCCAATAATTTTCAAAACGTTGCATAGAGTAATTGCCCAATAAGTTATAGTTCTCAAAACATGTTCTTCATGCAATTAAGCTAAGCCCAAGATGCGCCTAATTTTATTTGTCATTTTAGCATCCAAGAAAGAATTGACAACACCTAAGTGAGTAAGTGATCTATGAGGCTTTAGTTTATTATAAACAAGTGGACTAGGAGCTATTGAAGACCTATTTTTCATCATCATCCGCATAATAATCCACCAATTTCGCTCACTTTTAACAATCAACATCCCTAAAAAAATGTACTTTTCCTAACCCACTCATTATGTCCAACTCTAATTTTTTATAAATGCTTCAACGCTACCTCAATTTCAATTGGCAAATTTTTAAATCTCTTAACCCAACCTTTATGCATGTACCCAAATTTACTTTCTTCTACCATTAGCCCAATTTGAATTTTCTTGCTACAACCATAAGATCTACATAGTGTGAAAACTCAAAGATTATGTGGAGGTTCCTCTTACAGGCTCTATAATATATTGGGCTCGTGAGAATCAATACTAATATCTACAATTGTTTGAGTTCATGTCAAAACCAGAGCACCAATGAGTGGGTCCGTATGGATTTCTTACATCACCAATACTACTTCCTATCTGTGTAAGAATAATGAAAACACTTCATAAATCATAAATTTTACCTTGCAAAAATGAAATTTTCCAAAATTCCAACTTAGATTGCTCTTGTACTAGTGGGCACATAATTTCTGTAAACCAAACCATCCCACAAAATAATTGCAATAAATGATCAAGATTAATATCACTTCCCCTGCTAAAATCCTCAACAGCAGGTAATAAGTGTTATATTGATAATGCATATAATTAGGCTTTGGGAGTTGCAACGCATCAGACGAACCAAATATAAAATGTCATCGAATTTAAATTGCTGGAAGGCTCTGTATTGATAATATATAGATTCAAACAAATTTTTCTTTCTGGAAGGCCTGCTATACTATAGCTTGAGAGGGATTTCAATTTTTTTTCCTTCAGAAAACTCTGCTACAATAATTTGTGCCGCAATTTTTTTTCAGCAAGAATAACCCATTTAGAACCCTTGAGCAATTAACGCCAGACTGACAGCCCACAACAACAGATGTTATGACGAATTTCCGGTGCCATGTCACTCCGCCAACATGGCATCCTCGCTGTTCAACAGCAGCTCCGTATAGTTTCTAGTATAGCAATTTCGATGCGAATACGTAGGGTAGCTTTTCTTCTTCCATGGACTGGCTAAGCTACAACATTTCCACCATAACCATTTATTTTAGTAATATGTATAAGATATAAGATAACTTTGAAAAAATAAAACAATATTAATAAATTACATTTTATTATTTAATAATTAATTAAAATTATTTAACTTTTATTGTTTGTATTTTATTAATAGCTAATAATTATTAGCTGAAATTGTTTTAATTTTATATACTTTACGTCATATACAAATTTTTATCATAAATTTTATTTTTTAAATTATAATATTTACATTTAACATAGATAAAAAAAATATTCTTAACAATGACTTAATGAAGTCCAAGTATGATATAATCTTTTCAAATAAAATGCAAGTCAATTATTATTTCGACTCGTCAACATAGAAGGGCTCCCAAAATAAAAACCCTTTGAAATAAATTCGATCCTACCCTTTAATTTTGATCCCTAGTATCGAAAAGGCAGAGGTCTATGCACTCATCAATTTTCATCATAAATGTAAATTGGTGATGGTTGATAACAGTACCAATTTATATTTATAATGCAAGTCGCTGATGTAGCAACCTCCCACGCCAGACATCATAGCTAACCTCTTCCCTAAAAGCATATTCTGGGTCAGAATATCCATAGTAACTTATTAGACTATTGGCAAGACTTTCATTGATGAAGTGTATGCTCCATGTTGGACTACTTAATAAATCTTCTTCCAACTCTTGGTTGGTTCATTCATTGTTATGAATGCTTTCTTATTTGAAAGTGTATGCGCATCATCTTTGTATACTTTTTTTTTTTCTACTTCTCAAATCCTCCACATGTAAACTTTATTTCTTTCATCTTG
>JANKJI010000003.1:46489451-46499842 GCA_024626585.1 Ginkgo biloba | reverse complement strand
ATCCCTTCTAGGATATACTTCCCCTTAGTCTGTTACCTTTAAAGAAGGATGGAAATTTCTTCGAAAAGAGGTCTTAGCCCAAATCTAAAAAATGATAAATGAGGTTGTTTTTAATATTAAGTCAACCAATTATATTTATAATGATATTACATCATGTATCCTTGCCAATTTTGTTATGTAGATCAAAGTTTGGGCAAAGAAATTTTAATTGGATTTATGGCATATTTTGGATCTCATTGATCATTGGGGTTATACCCCATGCACTACCAGTTGTATTCCCTTTGATCCTTCCTTCCCCCAATTACTAGGACCACAGCCATAGTAAAAACTAAGGCTCACAATTTTCTAGACTACATAGCATGCACTCTAGGTCGGCTAGTGATTTAAATTCCCCTTAGCCTCCCCACCTAGGGGAAAAACTAGGGGTGCTTGGGAAGTTGATCCCATTCCCCAACTTGCCATCTTTCCTTGTAGACCTTCATATAATGATGGTTAGGGAGATGGTGATGGGTGGGGCGATGGTGGTGGTGTGGCTCCAGTTTGATGTCTTGTGTTATTTCTATGGATTCCCTTAAATGGATGACTTATATAATTATTGATTTATAATGATTTTTTGTGATGCTCATAATATAATGCACCCATTTTGATGCATACCTACCATGTAAGATTTGACAATCCTCTTTTTTATTTGCTTCCCTTTTTGTTGTATGATGTAATCCTTCCCATCTTGTGAATAGAAGAAAATATTAATATTTACAGGATAATATAAAATATAGAATTTATATTAAGAACCATGAACATATCTTATAAGCGTTGAAGATGAGGGAGGATCTTGATGTTGCTACTCAATGACTATATACTTTTGAAAATATAATTTATATTCATTTTAGACTAGATATAATTTAATTGTGATCATTTTTAATTTTATGTGTGGAAACAAAAATCTAAATTTTAAAATTTTTGAACCAAATAAGTTAATTTATTATTTTCTATGATATCTCTCTCTATATACATACACATAAATTTGTGTGTGTTTGTGTGTGTGTGATAATACATAATATAGGCATTTGTGTGATAAATAATAAATAATTTATGATGTTTATAAACTAAATAATTTTATAATAAACTTAAATATAGGGTGGAATATCATAAAATTCCCTCATATTATATGTGGGATGGGCTCAATAATTTCTAATTCCCTTAAAATTACTAATTTTGGCCAATTTTAGGTTATTTTTTAAAACTTACAATTGCACTAATAATAGAATCAACCATATGATGGTTCTATACTAAAATATTCTCAAGTAAGTTCCTAATTAGTGTGTAATCACATGAAATACCCTCCTCATGTGCTCAAGGTGGGCTTAGGAAGTCCTAATTCCCTAATAGGCCCATTTTGGGTGGTTTTTTAAAAATTAACATCACATAAGGTATTGAATCAAGATCATTATAGTTATATACTTAAATATTTATTAATACACTTCTAAAAAGGGTGTAATTACATAAAACACCCTCATGTTATGCTTGAGATAGACTCAAGAAGTTGTAATTCCCCTTAAAATCATTATTTTTAGCTTATTTTGGGTATTATTTTTTTAATTACTATCAAACAAATAATAGGATTAAGAATACAATATTTTCCCATGGAATGATTTCTTATTTATCTAATATTTAGGGTAGAATTACCTAAACCACCTTAACATTGCTCCTAAAATAACACGAAAATTTCTCATTCTGTAATAGAGATATTTTTTTCCATTTTAGGTGGTTTTCCAAAAGAGTACCATTAAACCAAGTATAAAATAAATATCATGATGTATCTCTAATAAAATAATCCCTAACATTATTTTAGAGATGGTAGAAGCTTATGAAATGCTCTCATATTATTATTTTAGGCCTATTTTAGGTGTATGTATCTGTTTTTGTAATTACCATCATACTAAGCATAGGATTCAGAAGCAATGGTTTTGCATAGAATTTATTCCTTATTATGATCATATTGAGGGTGTAATCTCCTAAAATACCCTAGTATTATGCCCAAAATACCTCAAGAAGTCTTGATTCCCTAATAGGGCCTATTTATCCCATTTTAGGTGGTTTTCTTAACATTACCATCATAGTGAGCATGGAATCAAGATCGTAATGGTTACTTATGGTATACCTACTTGGTAGAATAAAGAAGGAATGTCCTCCTTATGTTATAGAAATGATTTGATATTTATACCAAGGAGATAATAATCATTGTCACTTCCTACACTCTCTCTATCATAATGGAATATAACTTTTTGTCCTTTTTATATGACCCATTTTACTCCTTGTATAACTAAACTATAAAATATTGCATATATGCACCTTGTTGTATACAATACAATATTAGTACATTCCCCTTATAGTGTAAATAAATATGGTACTATTTTAGTATGATACAAAAATAAAGTAAAGAGTGCACTTACACAATACACCTTATAGAAGTCAAAATCCTCGAATAGAGATCTGAGAAACTTTCCATCCTTGAATATAGCTTGAGATAATAATATGTACTCGCCTATTTAAGCCTCCAAAACTTGCATAGTATCCCAAAATATACTCTATACACTATGTAATTGGACATAATATATTATCACAAACTCTAATAAGATTCTGATCAAGGTCAACATAAGCCTCACAAGAATAACTGGACAATAAATAAAATATCTCTCTATTAATCCACAATGTGATACACCAAAAATATCAATACTTAGTAGCAAGAGATTACAATTACAATGAAAAAGGGTCTAGTGATCCAAGAGACCATTCCTCCTAAATATGTTAAAATATAAAAGGTTTAACAATATAGGGCAAAAGGATCTCATATTGGAGGAGCCTTTTCCAAACTTAGCTAGATACTAAAATGGGAAGATGCCATGAATGTTTCAACCAAACTATGCTAACCTCATAAATAATAGACTACGGAAATAATAAACATGATTCAAATAGTAACATTCCCTTTCACATATATTATCCATAATTATTCTTTATCTAATAAAAGAAAGAGAAACTAGTGAGATAAAATCCCAATATAGTAAAAACTATCCAATAAGTTCCCTTTGGTCATAAGCCCTCAATAATCCTAGACCCAATAGAACCAAAATATATATCTCCATTTCACATCAACATAAATAATTATTCCATAATATAATTTTTTATAATGTGGAATCATATAAACACCCTTATATTCTACTTAAGATGGGCCTAGAAAGTCCTAACTCCCCCTAAAATCACTATTTTTTGCCTATTTTAGTTATTTTCTTTAAAATTACCATCACCTCAACCATAAAATTGAGCACGTAATGATTCTTGATTAAATTATTCTTTATTATTATATAATTTAATGTGAAATTATTTAAAACACCTAATATTGCACCCAAAATGCCTTGAGAAGTCTTGGTTCCCCAATAGGGCCATTTTGGCACATTTCAAGTGGTTTTATAATTTAAATTACCATTTCACCAAGAATGGAATCAATATTTAAATAGTTAACCACTAATATATTCCCTAATCAAGTTTAATATATTGTGGAATCACATAAATTTCCCTTATATTATTCCTAAGATCGACTAAAAAAGTCTCAATTCCTCTAAAATCATTACTTTTGGCTTATTTGATGTGGTTTTCTCAAAATTATGATTATATCAACAATAGAATTAATAATAAAATGTTTATACACTAATAAAATCCTTAATTCACTCCTAAAAAGGGTGAACTTATATAAAACACCCTTCTAGTATGCTTGGGGTGGGCTTGAGAAGTCTTAGTTCCTTCATAATGACTGTTTAGCCTATTTTAGGTTATTTTCTTAAAATTACCATCTCACCAAGTGTGGAATTGAACTCATGATGGTTAAAAAATGAATAATTACCTAATATTATTTTATAAATGGTGTAATAATGTTAATTTCCCTTATATTATGCTTGGAATGGGCTTAGGAAGTCCAAATTCCCCAAAAATTACTAATGTTTATGTATTATGGGTGTTTTTTCTCTTAAACTACCCTTTCACCAAATATGGAATCAAGAGCGTGGTGGTTCCCCATTTAATTATTCCCTATTATACTTATATTGATGGTGTATGATTCCATGTAATCAATTCTAATGGCCACTTGAATGAGAAGGACCAACCAACTCTGAAAAGGATGAGGGTTGATAAATTTATACTAGTAAGTAAAATACTTCTCATAGTTTTTCATTCAATTGAAGAATATAAATAAATTACTTGAGGATAATAATAACCCCAAATATTAAAATATATTTATATGGATATATAGGTATATATAAATAGTAAATTACCTCTATATATTACCTAGACAAGGTTAACTAGTGAAAATAAGGTCCTCTTGTAGGATCTACTATATGTTCTTTTCTAGCAATACCAAAAAAAGGTACCAAAATTAAAAACACCCACTCTAAGATTCTAATTTTCCAACTTATACTTCTAACTCCCTCTAAAGTAAATCTTAACCATACTATTTTTTAGAATATGGACATATTTATGGTGGTATCTCAATATACTTTCTATTACATGGTTGTGGGAAATATCCCTCCATTTTTTCCACTCCATGACAAGCTTTTACTATTTTAGTCATAACATTCAAATTATAGCTCCATTTTTTCCATTCTCGGAATCATTTTTAAGCTAATAAAAAATATACAACTTTTCTTCTTTGAAGAAAGGATGAAACTATATAGATTTTTTCCAATTATATCAATAAATTGACTATTTAGAAAATGGATATAATTTTATATAGAACTTTATTTGAAAAGAAAATTTCTATATAAAATAAAATTTTTGACCCAAGGACACCTAGATCATGTGTTATCCCTTAAGATTAATGGTCCCTCATTGCTTTTTAGTATAGTGATGAAAATTTTACTTTTACTTGTTATTCTGAATACCAATTTGCTTGGTATGGATATTGCCTTGCTTTCATAATCTTGAACAAGGGAATATCCTTCTATCAACTTTTCTTAGTTCAATCATCTAAAATATAACTATTGGGAATTGAGTCATAAAATATAGCTCTAAATTTCTTGGCACATATGGTATACTATCTAATTATTTAATAAGGGGGCTATATAAGGCTTGCACATGTCTATGTTAAATATTAGATGTAAACCAAAATACAATAGTATATCTATCTTGAAGGAATTTTCAATGACCTTTTCCATAATCGTATAAGGCCATATCTAATTGGAAACATCTTCTTATTCTTTCCTTTAAAGTAATTTATATGTAAACATATCCATACCTTATCACTAATATGAAAATCATGACCATCTCTATGTTTGTCATGCCGTAGCTTGTACTTCAGCTACATGTGAATTAGAATTTTCTCCTCCTCCTTACATATTTTCCAAATGTGATCTATAAATTTTACAACTTTATCCTATTTATTTAATGTTTAAGGTGAAGTGGCCATCATTAGAGCCTTAAATGTTATTTTCAAAAAATCCATCAACTAAGAACCTAGACATGACATAAATGGGATATGGTTTATTGAGATATGAAATGCTCCATTATATGCATATTGAATGTAATAAAATATTTCATCCCAATTACTTATATGTTTATGGTGATAGATCCTTAATAAGTGTACAATGGTTTAGTTTTCCACCTTAGAATATCCATCAATTTGAGGATGAAAAGAAGTAGAGTGATATAGCTTAGTGTCCATCATATGCCACAATGTCTTCTAAAAAATGATAAAGAAACCTATTATTCCTATAAGAAATGATAGACATTGGAAAACCAAAATAAACCGATAAATGTGTCAAAAATAAATGGACTAACTCTATAGCTATAATAATCTTCTAGCATGGAATTAATATCACCATCTTGAAAAATATGTCCATAACCACCATGATATAGTCATTCTTTGGCTAAGTACATGGTAGTCCTCCCAAGAAATCCATCAAAATGGATTTCAAAGACCTTATTAGAACTAATAGTGGTTTGTAGAGTCCTATTTTACTATTTGTTGGCTTTGTAATACAATAAGAAACACATGACTTAACATGGTTAGTAACATTTTTCTTCCACTTTGGCCAATAAAATTACTATTGTAAAGCATGTTTAATCTTTTTTATCTAGATTACCCTACCACTTTAGAATAGTGAGCTTTTCTAATTAGATTTCACCTTGTGTATCCAACCATTACACATAATTATCCCATGATATTTAATAGTCCATCTTACAAATTATAATCTTACACCACTTGTTGTTTTTTCAGTGAAGCATAACAACATTGAAATCAAAATCATCAACACACATTTTAGGAAAATAATGGAGGTCATACTCTTTTGTATCCAATGTAGTGAGTATAGTAAACATTGGTCATTAACTTAAATAATCAACTACCATATTATTTATATAATTTTTTTAGAATTTATTACTAAATGAAACTACTGTAGATAAGTTATCCACTTCTTATGATACCCATTATTTATGTTATACTGAGTATGTAGAAATTGAAATGATTGATGGTTAGAATGGATCATTGTTTCTTTAGCAAGAATATAATTCCCCTAGTATTTTACTACTTGCACAATGGTATAAATCACATGATCATAAGTAGAGTACCTTATTATAACATCATTGAAGGCATTACTATGATCTACCATGGGATTCCTATGTTGTATACTCACTTATCCCATGGTATATTATGAAGCATCCATCTTAATCTCTAAGTTATAAATATAGTAAATCCAACACCAAAGCATTGTACAACTTTTTCTTGATATTCTCAAATATTTATTGTTATTTGACAGTCCATATAAAATTACTCTTTCTCCCTTTTAATAGTTGATTTAGGTTCCATTCCACATGTGAAAACCCCAATATGAATCAATGATATAAACTCATTAAGCCTCAATAACTCCACAACTTACTCAAGTTGCTAGAAGTGGTCAAAATTTGTAGTACTTGAATATTTTGTGGGTCAACACATATACCATGTTCCTCAATTATAAATTCCAACTAATAAATTCATTACATGTAAAATGAATATGTGTTATCTTGATGTTTTTCTTACAAGGTTTACAACACTTGTCATATGTGTTGTAAATTCTTCATCCAAGTCTTATTATAAATCAACATATCATAAATATATAACAACATGAACTACCCCATATATTATCTAATAACATCATCTATAAGCCATATAAAAATTGATGGTGTATTTTTCAAGTTGAATGGGAGTATGAGCCATTCAAATAGTCCATGCTTACTCTTAAAGGTTATTTTATATGTATCTTCTTGTTTCTCCCTTACTTGGTAGAAAATTGATTTTAAATCAATATTAGTGAAGTATTTAACTCCTTGGATCATATATAAAAACTCATCAATTTGAATTCTATTAGCTAAACCTTATCCGTACTTGATCATTTTTGTGATGATAAGATTTAAACCTTACCTAGAATGAGGATACACTAATTATTATATCTTGGTTAGAAACTTATTCTACCTATTACTTTGGGTCAAAGCTATATTTATCTCATACTATGATGGAGGATGGGACCAATACAAGGTTTCATATCTATTGGTATGAGTAGTATGAGATAAGGGGATCCTATATAATTTAGAGGGTAGGTGGAAGAGATGCCAAACTTAGAGAGTGACTATTCTAAATTATGATATTATTTAGATCTTTATAGCCAATGCACATTCACCATGGGCCATCCTTCTTGGGAATAAGTATAATGGGGATACCATATGGTGATTAGAGTTTCTTGATGAGTCCCTTTTTTAGTAAATTAGTAGTTTTCTTAGATATATCCTCATTCTCCACCTCTAACTTTCTATACACTATTCCTTTGGGTAGTGGGATCCTAGCACGAAGTCTATAGAATAATTTGCATGCCTCCTTCATGGGAGACATTTAATCACTTAAAATATATCCTCATAATATTGTAACTAGTCTAAAATATTTTCATTCTCTTGAGAATTTCTAATGGAGGATACTTCATTCTCTAATGTCTCTTCATAAGTAGTCTTAGTCTTCGATCTCACCATAAAGAGTGAGAAGAGCTCAATATTTTTAATAATTTTTTATTATTTATTATATGATATTAATTATATATTCCCATTTATTATAACCTTATTATTCACTGCATACACTTTTATATATTTTAATAATCAATATTGATGAGGTATTATATTGTATTAGGTAGTGCAATCCCACATATATGGCTTGATAAAAATCACATCATGCACATATAAATTTATAAAATCATAAATAATTTCATGTTCCAATGGATAAATTCTAAATATTATAAATTATTTCTATGTTATATCACTATTTGTGACTCATTACATCCATTTCAAATTATAAGGATTCATGTGTGGGGTTGTAGGCAATCCCAATCTCTCCTTCATGGCACTTGAAATCAAGTTCATTTGACTATAATTTTTTAAGATGATATATAAGGGATATTCACTCTTATGTGAGTATGAAATATACTCTCCTTCTCTTAAGTATCAATCCATGTGCACTATAAGTTTATTTAGATCATCTAGGTCAGTGACTATCTCCTTTTCTTAGCCTTTTACTAACTAGGCTAGCAAATTGTATGCCTTCTTTTGAATCCAACACTCTTCATTAAAATGACTAATTATTTGGTGATGGTCACACCTTTTTTTCCCATATTTTGGTTAATATTTTATCCTAGTATCTTATCACTACTTATTTGCACCTTTCTTATGACAATTTTGGTCTTATTTCTTAGGAGGATTATGTTTCTTTTGGGTATTTTTATTACCTTATTTCTTTTAAAAATTGTAAAAAACCTTAAATTTGGACATGCCTCCTTAAAGTTTATGAACTTACTTCCACTTGTAGGTTGATTCTTTATTTTTTATTTCCTAGTTGTCTTCTCTTCAATCTTGAAGGAATACCTATATGCATCTACTAATGTTCCCATGTGACAAAAATCCATTTCTACTTGGATATTTTTATAAATTTAGACATATTTACATCTCTAATTTATAATATAATTTCAAGGGAATGACACCTAATATTATAATCAATTACATTATGGTTTACTTTCTACCTCAAGCTATACCACTACATCATTTTCTCATCCACCCAGCCTACTAAATAAAAATTATGTATCCAAAGGGTCACAAACTCATTCCAACTAGATACTAGAGATTTATATGTTTTTTCTCTTTATCTATAAATTAACCTTCACCAAAATAAAGAATTTTTACTAAATTTGAGCTTTGGATGATTCTAGGAAACATTAATATCTTATTAAAGTGATTCTTATCAAACCATTCCTTAAGCTCTGCCTTATATTTCTTCAACCTTACCTGCATGGAAATCTTGATAGCAATGTCATGGTATTTTTTCTAATGAGGTAGAATGGTATCTCTGACCACCATATTTGGGTACAATTCCATTATTAACCTGCCATTTTTTAATTTAGCTACCTACAAATAGTCCTTGACAATACTCTGAATATACTATCTTGGCTTTATAAAACCCCATTTTTGCAATCACTCTGCATTATTGCTTTGAATTCCCTGTTACAACTTTGCTCCAAACACTCTTGTCACCACTTTACTGTATAATCTCTTGAACAATCAATTCAACTCGCTCTAAATTTGCTAGATCGCTTAAATGCTCTAATCATTCAATCACTTAATAAATTTCTTAGTAATTGTGCTCAAAGTTTTCCATTAATATGGATTCACTGTTGTACATAGTTGATTTTATGCCTATTATTGCTTTTTGAGAATTATGGGACTTAATTATGTCTGTTGGATTTGCTCTTCATCATTGACTTATGATGCATCACTGGCTTTTACCACATTTGTGGAATATGGTACTAGATTGCAACTTAGGATAAGTATCCTTTGTTTTGTCTTATTGTAAGTATTTGCACTTTTTACTAGTAATTATGAGGTTTTCCTTTTCTTTCTTTATGTCACGACTTGTGACACTTAAATTCTCTTTTTATCTTTTGTTGTAAGGTTTTTTTCTACTTTTATCTTATCGTAACCTTTTGTTCATCTCACAATCGTACATACTTTTTCACAATTCTTTGCAATTGTTATTATGTCATGGTAAATGACATTAAATTTCCTTTAATCGAATTTTCCAAGTATGCAACTCTCTTTTATCCCTATTTTAGGTGATATTTGGCTCTTTTGTAGCCACCTACAACTTTTTCCCATCTTTACATGTTGTGATATGTGGCCAGATTATCGTACCTTATATTTCCTTGCAATAACTTATGACAATAATTAAAATTTTTAAGTGCCTTAAAGTTGTTGGATCTTTGTTCGACCCTTATACTCTTGAAACCTCTTTCTTTCATTATCATTCTTCTTTTGGTTCATAGCATTTCACTTGT
>JANKJI010000003.1:34954297-34964692 GCA_024626585.1 Ginkgo biloba | reverse complement strand
GGCGCCATGCCCTAAAATGATTGTGAAAAGACCTTGGCAAATATTTTCCTTACTGCCGGGTCTAATTACATCTGCCGGGATAATTAGTTCAATTTTTTATGTCTTGGAATAAATTTATTATTTTATTTTATTGACATGGGTCTAGATTAGTATGTATATATGCGTGCACATGTAGACATCTATATGTGTATGCAGACACGTGCATGCATCACTCGTGTGCGTATGCATATATGTCTATGTGAGAACATATATATTGACTTTATAATCCCCTAACTACTCAAACACCCAAGTGCCCTTACACACAATGGGATTGCCATCTCAATTCCAAGAACATGTAATAACTAATCATATTGCTACATGTTGTATTATCACATTTTAGCAAAGAATTGTCAATGATTTGTTTGATAACTATGTGTTTCACTCACTTTCCCTTCAAGGCCATGGCAAGAGAGGTCTTTGAATTTATTAAGCCCTTCAAAGCCAATCATTTTTTGAGTGGGTTAGAAACATACTCTCATTAGTTGTTTCACAAACTTTTAATGTGCAATAAATTCATTCAAGTTACTCCACAAACAAATGCATGGAATCCAAATTGACATGTTACTCAAAACCACCCACAAACTGATAGAGAATCTTGTCTTATAGTCACTCCATGGCAACAACCCAACATAATCACATGAGAAAGGGATTCACCATACACACACATTCGCATATGCTCACACTCGATCCATCCATAATGTATTTTGCCCTCGGGGATGTGGAGCCTCTCCTCTTAAAAAGGGGTGAGAGATGGACCCCTAACAAAATAGCTGACCCTCACGTCGGAGGGGGAGGGGATTTGGGATTTTTAATGGCGTAGAAACAATTCCTAAACCTACAAGATGTAATCTGTCTCAATAATTTAACAAGTAGAAAAGAGAAACTCTGGATTTGGGACTCATGCGACCACTTATCTCGGATTTTAGAAGCCTAACATCTCTTCTAGCGCCTAGTTTGAGCACATTTTACGTCACGGCGAGTTTATTGACGGGGCCTGACGTAGCGTGGAGTAATCAGACGTCGAAAAAATAACATGGCGGTGTCGTTTAGAGCACATTTCATGCATTTGTGTAGGATGGATGGAAGGGTTTGAGAGCTCCAATCCAGAGTTCAACCCAGAATTTGAAAGATCTAATTGAGCAATGCAGTTCCAAGCAGCCATGCCTTTCTCCTTCTTCAAGCCTTCAAAGCCCAAAACACCATTGGAGCTCGTCAAGGCTACCAGAGAGGCTCTCTTAGCTCTCGATGCCAAGACCGTTGCAGAAGTCAGACTCCTCGATAAGGTATTCCGAACAATTGTTTTATTTCTATACACATTGTTTGCTTATCTATCCATCATTCGTATTTTTTATATTTCAAACACCCATTTTTGTTTCTGAAAAAAAAAGTTTCTTGGTACGTTTTTGAAGTTCCACTTGCCTGGATTTTCCAAACATCCCTTTTTCCTTTTCAAAATTTTGATGCAATTTCCCTTTTGCTCATGTTTTTCCAAACACATCTTTTTATTTTTTCGAAATTTCTTGATGAAAATTCCATATGTCCATTTTTCAACTAAACACCCTTTATTTTTGCAAAATTCTTGATGAGAATTCCATTTGCCCATATTTTCAATGTCTCAAACACGCAATTTCTTATTGAATTGCTGATCACTTGCAATATCTTCGAAATTACATTTGCCCATAGGCCAAATAGTCATTAGGGATATGTAGAGTCCTCTAACAAAATTATTTGTAATATGCTTCCTAAGACATATAATATTCTATGCGAAGATTGGGCAAATAATTTGTTTGATATATTATGGGCCTTTAGGATGACATGTAAGCAGTTTATAATTCAAATACTATTTTTTTAAGTTTATGTGCAAGAAGTTATTCTACTAATAGAATTTCAAGTTCCAAGCCTGAGAATTAGGATCAAAGAAATATGGGAAGAAATAAAGTCCTTACAAGAGAGGTTAATACAATTGAACAAGTTTTTGTTAAAGGTTGGATCAAAGATCCAAAGGAAAGAGAGGATGGGAATCTAATCGATAAAGATTTTAAAGTAATGCTTAACTTTGACGGGGCGTAAAAAAATAACCTAATTATTATGGGGGCAGGAGGATGGCTTTATATCTTTAAATATGACTCCATAAGATTATTTTCAAAAGGTATGGGAAGGCAGTCCAACAATGTGGTAGAGTATGGGGTGTCCATAATTGGAATGGATATGGCTATGGAATTAGGCATAAAAATTCTTATGATGAGGGACTCAAAACTAGTCATAAACCAACTCTCCAAAAGATGAGAAAATAAATCTTGGTAACTCGAAGACATTTTTTAAGAGGCACAAGACATAATTAAAACCTTTGATAAGGTGAACTTCCATCATATACCATGAAAGGGTAATGTGATAGTAGACATGATGGTGAATCTAAGTGCAAAAGTCAAGGAGAGAGAAAGGATTTGTAATACCATATCTATAAAAATCATGAGGTAACAGTCTAGGGTATGAAAGGCATTATTAATTGAAGTGGATAAAGTCATGTCCACCAATTGCATCACCAAAGAAATGACCTAGCGATGGATTTAATCCCTTATAAATGCTTATATTCGGTAGTGGATGAGCACGTTGTTAGGATTGCATAAGGTTGGTGCAAGTATTACTAATAGATTATAAAACTAGGGGAGTGCGCCAAGGGGTAGAGAAGCATAATAACTAGGATGATTTCACTGCAACTTTGACTTACAAGGGAAAGCAAAACTTATACCTTCTGGATGAGGATATCTCCACTAGCATGGACGAGTGGATGACAACTATAAATGTTTTGATTCAAGAGTTAAGAAAATAAATTGGCCTGCTGAAGGAAGTTGTCCAAGGGGTAACTACTACAATCATATATGTAATGCATGAGTTGGCCCATATGCACCCTCATCATTCACATCCTATTGTATTATAATCTCATTTGTCCTTTCCAAGCCAGTCACCACCCCAAGCTAGGAAGAAGGGGATAAAGGGTGAGGTCAACCAGGGTTTGGAGGTTGGTAGCAACACTGTGTCAATAGTGCAACTTCTATAGATTCTCTTTCTCAAGTGGCAAGGAATGGTTTTTTAAATTTTTTTATATCCCTAAATACTTGGTTCCTCTAATGTCATATAATTCTATAAGTGGGCCTCAATGGCTTATTAGTAGTTCTAGAATGTGGTAGTAGTGCACAATCCTATTCTATGTATTGATCCTCCAGGAAGCCACTAAAGTGAAATTTTATAAAAAAATACTTTTTGTAATATAAATCCTACTTTTTGAATAAAAAAAAATACAATGGAATAAGTTGGAGGAAAAAATCAATAGCTCTTTAACATCAACAAATTATGTAAGACAAGATAATTAAGATCTATAATAGAAAGATTAAACGAATGAGGATGCATGTAGGGGACTTGGTATTTTTATATGATAGTAGGTATAAGAACATGAAAGGGAAATTAAAAACTAGATGGTTAGGTTCTTATGTATTAAAAAAACTATATGAGAATGGCTTAGCAACTTTATCCCAAATCAATGGTGAAATGGTAGTAGGATAAGTCAATGGTGCTATTCTCAAGTTATTTACAGAATGAAACAATGAAAATAACCAAGATTTTACACACACACACACACACACACACATATAGTTAGGATGTAAATGAGTAGAAGAAAAGATAGAAAAATAATGTCTGAGGAAAATGACATTATTACAAACAAATGATATGAGTCGCAAGAATAGCCATTAGACAAAGTATAGAAATGGGGTGATAAATAGTCCTAACTTACAAAAATTGGATGACTTTGAATAAAGTTTTTTTGCAAACAAAAGAAGAATTACAAAAATATGATCATCTCAATAAAGAAATAATGTAGAGAAATAAGGTATAGGAAATTCTAAAAGGGGGTAAAGATTAAAAGAGTTAAAATTTGATTAAACAAAAATGTGTCACCAAATTATATTGTCATAGGGAGATAACTAAGTCGTAAGAAAAAGATACATGCAAAGTATAACAATAAAGGGCACAAGGTTGTAACTTAGCAATAAGATAGTGTTAAAGTAATATGCATAAAATAAAGGAATACTAATGTAAATCATATTATAATTGAATAACTATGATGCACAAAGATTACAGGAAATGAGAATTAGATACATGAATCATTTACAGGTGATACGAATTCTTGGCAAGAAAAGTCAAAAAAATGGAAGAATGCATTATCACAAAGAAATGGCATTCCAAAGAATTGCCAAATAGGTTAGAAAGTGGTAGAAGGCAATAACCAACTACTTCAAAAATATTTCTTTAAGAGCAAATAAAATTCAAGAGAAGGATGGTTAGAGAATAAAAAGTGCATGGAATTATACGAAACCATACAAGATTTTCAACAATAAAAAGAATTGGTAATAATTCTTCTCTAATAATTCAAAAGATTGGGCTAAAATGAATAAAAAATTATTACAAGAGAGTGTAAAATGTTGCAAGTGTGGAAAAATAGTAAAGTGCAACAATGGGTGATATGCTCAAGAAGAACAAATGGATTAGAAGAAGCACATGATTTGAAGCAATAAGAAGGATTTATGCATATGAAATATTATAAATCCAAACTAGGATGATAATGACAAAAGTGGATGTCAAGAATTTAAGGGTTGGATGCAAATTTGACCACTTAAAGAAACTTGAAAATTCTAAGTATAACTACAAATAAGTGTAATGAAATATAAGACGCAAGAGTTTGATTACTTATTGTAATATGCAGAAATGGGTAAAAGTGGTATTCAACTATGACAGGATTAAATATCACTTAAAAAGGGATAAAATATCTTGATACTTAAAAAATTTCATCAAAAGAAGTCAATATCGCAAGACCACAACATAATGTATAAATACAAAAAGTTGTAAGAAAGTGCATAAGGTTGTGAGATGAGAAAAAGACAATGGCAAGGTAAAAGTATACAAAACCTTGTGACAAATATAAAATGAATAGTTAAGTGTCATAGATCATGACATAAGGCCAAAAATAAAATTATGGCAACCACTCAATCACAAGGGCATAAGTTTGTGATAAGAAAAATAAAAAGATAGTTGTTACAAGTCACATCATAATACCATAGTCCATAAATATAGTGAAAATTAGCGATATGTCATAAGTTTGCAAGGATGAGTAGATCTAATAGCCAGGATTTAATGACATATTTATAAAAAAGTAACTGTGGGAATAAAAGTAGTGACATGTGATAATATGTATGTATTAATGAAAAAGAATGTATGTAATTACTATAAATAATCATCTTCATTATAGTAAATCCATTAATTGGTTAAGTAATCAAATTGCTTTGAAGAGATCTAGCAATTTAAGAGCAAGCAAAAGTAATCATTGAGAGTAATTATAGAGAAGAGCTATATGAAGCCAAGACAGAGCATCTAGAGTAATTATAATCATTCTTAAGGGAGATTTAAAGGAAGATGAGTTAAGAAAGGACAAAGTAATAATTCAAGGAACAACAAAATTATATCTAAATATGATGATTAGAGATACCTTTTTGACTTATTGGAAAAATTATGATAATACAGTAGTTAATGCTGCCAAGCAAGTGAGGTTGAAGAAATTAGAAGTAGAACTTAAGGAATGGTTTGAAGTAAACAACTTTGGAAACTTGTTAATGTTGCCAAAAATCATTTAAAGCTTGAATCTAGTGAAGGAGATCCTGCATGTTTAATCCTCTAGAAGAATTAATTTAAAGGAGAATACCTTAGATGTCAATGTAGAAATAATATCTAAAGTTTTTTATATTATAAATGATGGGTTGAAGATCAATTTAGAATTAGAGAAGAAATGGTTTACTATGCATTTAAAAGGAGATATAGATAAAGGGTTGTTGAAAATTAGTAGTAAACATAAAAATACTATAGATAAAGTTTTTTTCTATTGATGAAGTAATGATAAGAACATTTCAGATAGGAACCTAATACATTATTATAATACTTGGATTAGAGTCTCCCACAAAGATTTTAACCTATTATGTTTGGATATTATATCATTCCCTCAACAAGAAGATATTGTACAACTTTACGAAGTTTAAAAAAAAAATAACGATACAAGAGATTTAACAAGCAAAGAAAGAAGAAGCACATTTTCATCATGTGTTAGTTTTATAGAATGTATTACTATGTAAGCCTTTAATTCCCTACATAATGTACATAAGAAAATAGACATGTATGCCTAAGTTTTGGAATTTCAAGAATTATTTATTCATGTGGCAACTAAAGAAAAAATTTCACAAAATATATTTTGAGGTCTTGAATGTTTATGATGCTTAGATACAAGAATTATAGTTAAGAAGAGGGATTAGTAAAGGAAGAGAATTAATGGGGTAGAAGAAAAGTCTTGTGATCATCAAGGACTTTTTTGAATGGGAGGAATACATTATTTTTAAGGTTTATAGATTCACTAGGCCTTTTAGAAAGTTACCCAAATTTGGTTCCATAAAATAAGTGTTTGATGAAGTAGCAAGATAGATGTTCGCTTATGATGTACAATTCTAGGATTTAAATAGGAAGAGTCGTTGGGACACAACAAAAGGAATGTATATTTGTATGATATAGTTGTACAAGGGGACTTAATATAAAAATAAAATATTCAATTTTAATTTTATAGAAGTGAATACAGAATGTTTGTAGTCTTAGAAGTAATATAACCCCCATAAGAAATGTGTTTCATTTTATAAGACATTCAATACGATGGAGAGCTACAAGTCATACAATCATAATAAAGGAAAGAATGTAAACATGCCATGGGAACAAACTCTATAAGGGAAGGAGAGTATTGCAACAAATAAGATGAGATACACAAAAGAGTCAAGAGTGGTTGGTGACTTTAGGTCATAGGATGAAGAAGATGAAGAGGAGGGGGGCCAACTAGGGTTAGAGTACAATCAAGAATCTACAAAGAGTAACAAAGATAATTCAAATGAGGAAGAAGACATTGCTAATTTAAAAGAAGTAGAGTTATAAAGAAATAAGTCACAAGTTTATAGTTAGAAAGAATAATAAGACTCAAATCTTGAGAAAATAATATGAGTAGAAAAATGATGAGCCATAAATCTTTAAGAAAATAAATGAACCTCCGTGTTTAAAGAAGAAAGATAAGACACAAAGCTAAAAAAGAGTGGAGAAATAGGTGTAAG
Source organism: Ginkgo biloba (assembly GCA_024626585.1). Classification (NCBI taxonomy): domain Eukaryota; kingdom Viridiplantae; phylum Streptophyta; class Ginkgoopsida; order Ginkgoales; family Ginkgoaceae; genus Ginkgo; species Ginkgo biloba. Next base: position 34,957,466 of record JANKJI010000003.1, on the reverse strand, counting down.
GTATAGAGAAATAAAATGAGCCATGGAGCTCAAAGAGAAATAAAGAGCCAACATAAGGCTCAAAAAGAATTAAAAAATAAAGCTTAGAAGAGTAGGAAATATTTGAAGATTTTATTCAAAGGCAAAAAGGAAATGATACAACTTCGAAAAAAAAGAAATCATCTTCTAAAGATATAAGTGTAAACATAATAAATAAAGGCACATAGTAAGATATTATGAAAAAAGACATTACACATACATGAGTCAATGAGGGTGGTGATGAACCACCTAAGAAAATTAGGAAATTTGTCAATCCACATAAGGTGCATAAACACATATAAAAGTATAGGAGGAGGAGAAAATGATGTACAAAATGTACAGACTGAACAACAACAATGGTAATAGTAGTAAAGACAACAAGATGATGAAGTCATCATGATTACTAATAAAGATATGAAATATACACATACATTTATGTAACCAAAATAATTTCCAAAAGCATAAGTGATTAATGATGTACATGTGTTGAATCTCATGCAATTCACACCTATTAAAAGAAAAGTGTATATAACCTTTGATGACATTCATTTAATCAAAATAAAATTGATCGTGGTTGGACCAAAAGAAGGTATAATGAAGAAGAAGGTAGATGTTTCTAATGAAGAATTAAAGATACAATAATTAGAGTTTCAACTCAAGGTAATGACTCATTTAGGCATGAAAAACCTAAATGAAGGAGTCTTAAAAGTTGTAGGTTAGAAATTAGACCAATATAGAAAATAAAGTCAAAGACCTTAAAAATAATTTGGTCAAGTATCACCAAAAGATAATATCTATCTCTAGGATATAAGAGATTGAGGATAGGGCAAATATATCAAGTAAAGTAGATGTCAATATATTAAGATTAAATTATGTGGAGTCATTGGCATGCCATGAAACTCCACCACCAAGAATAGGTTTTTTGAAAGGTGTTCATGATAAAAGATTGGACATCAACAATAAACTTTAGAAAGCATAATTGGAGATAGTCAAGAATAAAGAATGCTTGTAAAAATTGACAACATAATTGCAACAAAAAAGGGACGAGAATGAAAATTAGATAGAAAATACTGAACCCAAATATATCAAATCCTATGAAAGTAATAAAGATAATTGTAGGCATGATTCAATGTCTATTTTTTATAAACTAGATTTAGAATATAATAGGAAGGAGAGATAGGCCATTGAAACTAAAGTAGATAAAGTCTGTTATGAGACAAAGAAATTAGAACTTGGTCTAATGCATGAGAAAAAATGACATGGTTCAAAATACTAGTCATATTTTAGAAGAAGTTTTTGAAGAGATGGTAGAGGAGAACAGCATATTTGTTCTATAAAATTAGTCTCTTGATTTTATTGACATAAATAAATAAAGGTAAGGAAGACAGAGAGAAGCTCATTGTAGAGCTTAATCTAGAAAGAAAATTAGAGCTAGAAAATGTAGATAGTCTAATGTTAGAGCCAACACAACTTGAATTTTAAGTGTCCACTTTGGTAAATGACGTACAAATCGTTGTTTAGACGATTAAATAAATTAAGAAGAATATGCATTTTTCACGAGCTTATATGAAGCCTATTGGTGTGATAGATTAGATGAAGTAAAGAAGTTCAAAGCCTACAAGTTTAGTAGCAAAATCAGTAACTAACACCTACACAAGGAAAGAAAAATTGATTACATGGAAGTAATCAAAGGAACAAGGGTTAGATGAATATAAATAGGCATTTATATGAAATGTCATTTTATTTTGAATAGATTGTAAGAGAATATTCATCTAATGAATATTTTATGTTTGAAAAAGAATATTTTAGGATGCCTTTAAGCTAGGAATTCTGCCTATAAAAGAGTATAAAATGGTGAGAGAGCTATTATGTTGATGGGACAGATTTAATTGATTAGGCTATAAATGTATATAATGCTCTCTGTTGTTTATAAATATTTTGGTTGATGAAATATAATTAAAGTTTAATCATATTTCCATGCATATGGTGATGAATTGTGTTATATGTTGATGATATCCATTGATTATTATTTGTGTTATAAATAGAGGTTGCAGAGATTATGTGTGTTAAGACAAGGAACATATTAGCTTAAGGTTTCAATTAACTTTTAAAAAATAGCTAAATATTTATCACATTTAGAAAAATCCTCATGTGCATCGATCTCTTATTTCTTTTAAATATTTATTACCCCTTTATAAATATTCATAGTTATGCCCTATGCCTTTTTACGTTGACTACCATTAGAGGGAGGATATTGTTGGATTCCTTTAATATTGAATTTATTATTCTTATTCCTCCTATAATTTCTCCAAAATTATTACCTCTAATATGAGAATTCCTCCTATTATTATTTCAAAATCTTGGTTCAATCCTTTCTAAAGTGTTAAAAGAATGATTATAAGGAGAAGGCATTTTGGATACCATATTGATTTCATAAATGGGATTGGTGTAGGAGGAACAAATTTTCTATTCGTACAAGTGATGTGGACCTGCAACCTAAGTGGATGGTAAGGTGAAGATTAAATGATACCATCTCCCATAGATTCCCATGTGTGATAAGATGAAGGTGGTAGTGATATGCTTAATGATTTGGGTAGGGATGGTCAAATTAGGGGACAAAGGAGGAGGTGAAGGGGTTTTATTATCTTCCCCTTCATTAACACTTAGGTTTGATATTTTATAGTATGAAAATAGGTAAAAATGAATAAAATATAGAAGAAAAATTATTGAAAATTCTAATTTGAGGCCCTGTTAAAGAAATGGTCATAGCATTTCAAGCATTTGTCTACTTTCATACTTCTTTATATGCATGTAAAGGTCTTTCTAGAATAGTTTTAACCATATAAATTTGATTGGCGAACTCTAAAATTCTTATGAAAAAAAAAGATTGAAAATGTTATGGCAATTTGAGGAATCTATATGATTCTAAATGACAGTGATTTTGAGAATCTATATAGATTTGTACAGATGTAAAAAATGCAACTAAAGTTCTATAGAAACATAAATGGTTTACCTAGATGGGTTTTATTGACAAAAAAATATCGAGAATGATAGAGTAGGGTTGTGTGATTAGAAGAGTAGCAATGTCGATTTTTGGTTGGGTCATTGTGTCGTTACGATGGCATTTTCCCTAGAGGAAGAACCTGGTTCC
>JANKJI010000002.1:173715448-173730561 GCA_024626585.1 Ginkgo biloba | reverse complement strand
AGTCCCTTCTAAGGACTAAATTTCAACATAGTATGAATTTTGTTCTCTACTGCGTCATTTCTACAAGGTTTTCAAAGTTCTGGCTAGCACAAATTCTAGCACGGGTTGTGTGATTTCCATCCCCAAATCAATGGTGTTTATCTCTTTCCTTGGCCAGTTAAGCTTGGATTTTGTGCTCAGGTTTGCATGTTCACTGTGATGTAAAAATCTAGATCAAATCCGAGTATCTCAGATTTGAATGCTCAGATGAGATTACTAATCATTATAAGCGATACAATTCCACATTATAAAGTCTTATAATAAAGTTCAACTCACTACTTTCGAAATCACTTGTTATTTTTATTTCTCTAGCACTCTATATATGCGTGAGTGTAGTTCCCCTTCCCATGCGACCCCCACGGGTTGGTCCAATCACAACTAAGGGTGCGTACACCCTACGCGCACACCTTAATGCATGCTACTATGTGCGATTGTGTGTGGTTGTGCAATATAAACCAATGTGTATAAACGCATAACAGAAAGATATACAAAACATATGCTCATAAGAAAATAGAAATATTCAATTCAACTCATCCATTCATTCATGGTATTCAATGTATATACAACATTGGCTTTGACAATTGCACACACAACATAATCAATTTATTTCTTTTCTCACCTTGTCAAGAAATTCAAAAGCTTTTCATTTTTCTTTCCCTTTTCTTTTCCTTCTTCTACAATAAGCACACAATTTATATAAAGTAAAGAAACACCCAAACCCACCCAACTTAACTTTAGAACAACAAGGAACAACCCCACTAATAGTAGGGCAACAAGTAGCTTGTTGCCTGGAGTAGGACAATGAGCAATGCATTGCTAAAAATGGGATAGCAAATGACCACACTACCAACAATAGGACAAGTAATATTGTTGTCAGGCATTCCAAAAAATAAGAGAATTTGACATGAAAAGCGACAAGAAGGGTAAGAAATCCCTTTTGAGCAACAAGAACCCTATGTGTAATGAATGTGCATCGTAAAAAGGGTCAAGGTAGATGAAAATTAGATTGGGAAATCTAATTTTTGGCTACTATTCAAACATGAAATTAAGGACAAATAAATGCAGTCTTTTCCTTTCCATACAAATATAAAGCAAATCTAAAACCAAGCCAAGAAATTGACAAGCAACCCTAAAAGGAGGTGCAATCCCACAAGGAATGGAGGAAGTGAAGACCAATGAAGATGGTCTCTCCTTCCAAAATGGACATGGCTATCAAATGAGGATAATGAGAGGATTGAAATCCAACGAACAACTGGATTTTATTCCTAATGAAACTTGTAGGATAGCAACTAGGGATTGGTATATGTAATCCTAATCAAAATCCTAATAAATGACTCCTTTTAGATTTACATAAGCTCAATTCCAAATACTCCTTTTTAAACTTTTCAAATTTCCTTTTTAAAATAAAGAAAGAATATAAATTCAAGTTAAAAATGGTCATACTTGGATTTTGGGGCAATGGGGGTTATCAAACCAATTGAGCAATACTAAATATGCCATCGTTCCTCCCATGAGTTCCCTCCTTCGAATCCAAACTCAACACCAAAATCCAAAGATGGAGAGAGAACAAATGAACCTGAAGAAGTCCTCTAACCCGTTGGTCCAAGAATTGGATATGAATGAGAACATAGGGTTCAATGCAAGGGAAGGACTTGAGGACAACAAACCTAAAGAGATTGCAATAGGATGAGAAATCCAAAATGAAGACAAAATAGAGGATAAGGACTAGAAAACCAAAGATGAGCTATTGTGATAAAGCTTATGAGAAGAGCTTGCAACAAAAATTTGGCAACATAACCCTAGAATGAACCAATTACCTCCCCTCCCTTGAGCCTTTTTGGGGCTTATAAAACAAATATAAGGAGGAGATGCTAGCCAATAAGGCCCCTACAAGAATTACATGCATCCATGCAAGAAGACACAAAGGTAACCTCGTCTGTCTAGAAAATAGACAAGGTGTTTAGAATTCTCTCAAAATTTTAATTTTTTTTTCAAAAATGATCGATGTTGTAAAATAACACACAATCGTAGAGGATCATTGCATAAGGGCACATCCTCTAACAATATATCATTAGAGGGCATTCTTATAAATGATGTTAGGTGCAATAGGCAACATGGGCCCCATTGTGAAAAAAAATACACAATGGATGAAATAAGTAAGAAAATAAAATGATCAAGAGGGGTCCAAACTAAATATAGGGTGGTGATGACTAGTTCTAAGTATTAAGGAGCCAGGAGAGGATCAATAGTGGAACAAACCTATTAACAACTAAAAGACGACATGTTTTATTAATAACAACTAGGCACACTTATTGCTACTTTGACCTAATCTACCCAAAATGTTAATTCAAGATCCACAAACAACATCTTGTTACAATAATATGGTTCTGTAACAAATACCCCCCAATTTCATGATACATTATTCACTATTTCATGCACTTGTGTACGAACATACTTAGACGAAATCTCACCTTGGATTTTACAAAAATGAGAGATTTAATAATAAAATCTATCTTACATTTTAACCATATCATATTTTTTGTTTTTAGATTCTATGTTTACATGCAAGTATTTTGCATGCAACCACATGTCTCAATTGAAAGTGCCAAAAATTCCTTTCTTAAGTTTGAATGTGCAAGGAAAAGTTATAACGTTGTAGGGAAAATTGACAACAATGGGCAAGAAAAGGCACGACACACCTAAAAAAAGATGCAATGCTAGGAAAAGGTGTGATGCATGACAAAAGGCTAAAAGATAAAATATTCTAAGAATTAAATTCTTCCATACATTGTACAATACAACCAATTATAGACCAACAACACTGTGACAACCTTTACATGGATAGATTTTAAACAATCCTTGAGTATTACCCACCTACACGCATAACAAAAGGGGTGGCAACACATCAACTACATCTTAGATGCATTCACAAATTCTATCTTTATCAACACTCTTTTTCTTAATGGCTCAAATTCCATGAGGCTAGTTATTTGAGCATCTTTTGTAGGATTTTCCATCTCTAATTATTTTGATATTTTAGAGGTTTGAGCTCTTATGACATCACCCCACCCCTTGAACATTTTGTCAATTTGGGTCTAAAATTTCACCCTAGTCACCTTAATCCTAAACATCTTAAAACTCTTCTTCTTGAATCACTTATTGGTCGTTCTACTTTCATTTTAAATAAACACTATTTACACTATTTATAACTATCTTTGCATGACTAAATATGATCCTAAGGATGAGATTGTTTATAACTATCTTTGCATGACTAAAATGGGAAATGCATCCCTCCTTAAAATTCAACCTTCAACAACTCCCAAAAGGAAACAATAAAAAATGGGAAGTTGTTAAACACAACATTACATCAAACCCTCCAAATAAGATAAACAAACTAATCTATACAATGCCACACCCCTCTAAAGTGGGGCAAAGAAAAAGAATCATAATCACCAAGAATATACTTTTTATTTCTATAATTTTTTTTCCAAATGGAATTTTGTTAAAAATAAAGAATTGCCACACACAGCTTTTTTTTTTTTTTAAAAGGGCCTCTATCAATCTACGCCTTGTTAACCTTTCCACAAAACCATAACATAAAATAATAGTTAACCTATTAGTATCACCTCTAACATAGCATGCTCCCATCGGAAGTTGACGGTGGTGTAACTCGTTCCAACTTACCTATATGACATTATAAAGCATTGGAACTCAACTAAAAGGCATTTTTTTGAAGATGAAATCAAAATAATGCCAAATATTTGACCAAATAACTTTTTCCATTAAAACTCCTGTACGATGAAATTATCTCAGCCAATCTATGGCTGCACCGTCTGTATTGAAATCATGTGAACAGCACGTCTAACAACGACCCAAATCTGCCCTCACCGGCACTTGCTTATATCTTGTGCTAAAGAAAATACAATTCTTTGTACTTTCTCAAAGGAATCACAAAATGTTATTATATCTTCCCTGTTTCTAGGGATCCATTTCGTGCAAATCCAACAATACATCCAATGGAAATATACAAAAAATGCAGCAAAAAAAAATATCGATACACTTCCGGTTGTTAATTGAATATACATATCAAAAATCATGTGGCAGCTTATGGCAGCCACAAAATTAGTTGCTTGCTATCTAAACAGCATTTTAAGCTCCTCAATCCTTGCACTGCGGACCTCTTGATCTGTTAATGCTCCGGCAATCATCCGCTGCTTGCGAGCTTGAACTTGCTGCATCCTTTCTTCTACAGTACCCTACACACCAATGACAAATACAGGTTTTTATTTTTATTTTTTAAATCATTCATTTGGTTACAAATGCTGACCACATGACAATAGTGAAGGAATGCAAATGGGTGCAGACTGAGCAGAGGAATACACAATACAATATAATTTCAGTGTTCTTGAAAATTACCTTCACAATGAAACGCCTGACACAAACTTTTTTTGTTTGACCAATGCGATGGATACGCATTATGGCCTGCTCCTCAACAGCAGGGTTCCACCATGGATCCTTTTTACCAAAACAAGAAAGACCACCAGATCAATTTCATATCTTTTTCAATAAGGGCAATATAAATCATACAAATATTTTATGAGATAAAAAAGAATAAAAAGACAAGAAAATTAATAACCATGGTCAAATAATCAAACGTCATACACTTTTAAGTGGTCACAACCAGAAACAAGACCATAGAAAATTTCAAAAATAGAATTATTTTATATAAGCCTAATTGGTTGGCTTGCATCATAAATTTTTTATAAAAATTATAAAGCATTGCTAATATTTTATTTTTGAAAAAATTATCCACACCTTTATTTTGTGAAAAAAATTAAAAAATATAGTCAATTGATAATATATAGCCACTTAAGTTTTCTCTTGAAGCAACTGAGAACAAATTTGCAACATGAAATCCCTAGAAAATAATTAGCAGGTTGAAAGAAGAGCCACATAGTCACAAATCCCTATATGCCAAAGTTTAAACAAAGATCAAAAAGAGATTCGTGGTATGTCTGCGATTAGCAATTGAAATAGGTAGTTCAAACTACGTGAATCCAATGTCCCTCCCTATGGAAAGTGACAATAAACCAAACCAAGGCATGTATAGCTGTTGATAGATGTCAGCTTGGAAAAACATAGAATGCCCATGTACACATATCCAGTACCCATGATTTCCTTCTTTTAGTCTCTTTGAGAAGGGGGATACTCACCAATAGAAACACATTAGATGCTGCAGTTAGATTTATTCCCACACCTCCAGCCTTCAAGGAAATTAGCATTATCTGCAACAGAAAAAGAAGCATAAGAGTAATACCAATTTAAAATCTTGCAAAATATCAATGCACCTATTCTCATAAAAGAATAGAAGTACAGCATACCAAAACTGTTGGATTATCACTGAACTCCTTAATCACTTTTTCCCTCTGATGTTGGTTCAGTGTTCCATCTAAACGCACAAACCGGAACTTCATCCTGCAATCTCAATGAAATTATTTCATGTAATGAACTTCAGAAGTAATCCAATAATATGATGAAGTACTAGAATTGGGATGATTACCAAATACAATGCAAGAAATAGTTTTCTCCCACCAAATTGGATATTTGCAGAAAAATTAGAAAACTGCAAATCAAGAAAAAGGGCAAAATGAAGAAAGGAATGGAGGGAAATAGGGAGACTGTAAGGAATCAGACCAATAATAATGACCGGATGGTGATTATACATAATCACTATGCAAGTATATATTGCCTCTCCCTTGTAGAATAAATTGAATTTAAAATAGGGTGAACGTGGGATAGAAAGCACAGCACAACAAAACGTCTCGCAGGGTTTGCACTCAAGAAACAATATAAACCAGACCAGACCAAACTAAGCCGATTCAGTTCAGCTTGGTTAGGAAATGATTGGCTAACAGCTCCTGTTGAGGGGTCTGGGTTTATCACCTACAGTTTAGGGGCTCCCAAGAGACCCTCGGGTTCCTAAATTCATATTTAGAACCACAATCATTCCCACGAGTCCTCTTTAACAATCCAATCTTTCCTACAATTCCTCTTACCAGGGAAAAGTGGGAATAAATACTTACTATTTTATAGTAGACAGAAAACCAAAGATATGATCCGTGCAACTTTATTAACAGCTTGCATTAACAGCCCAGAACTGCAACACAGAAGTTGCGGATAACTTGTAACAGTTTAAGAAATCCACAATCCACAGGTCTACAACTTCCTCTTATAGCAGCACAAGGGTCCCTACAAGTGCTTAATTATTCCCGCATAGACACATCTGGAGGCACCCTTCCATGGGACCTCTAGGTAAGGCAACTAAACCTACGGTCAGCAAAAAACATGCTAATGATGAATGCAAACTCCATGGACTGTAACTGCGGATATTTACGTAATGATGTCTCACCTAGTAAGAGGTATCTGCAACAGGTCTAGAAATGCAGTCCACTGGCTAAAGACGATGCTTTTAGAGCCCGATGCCTTGAGTTCATGCAGCTGTTTCAAAAGAGCTGAAACCTTTGATGATTCTGTCCAATTTTTCTCAACATCTACTCGAAATCGGCTATCTGTTGGACAAGTGATCAGACCCTGTTTGCTTACAGTTTTTCTGCAATGGAACAAAAGTATTCACCAGGACATCAGTCCGGGGGCAAATTTTGCACAATTCATACAGAACATAAATCAGTGAACTGTATAAAAGGAAATAGACTGGTCACCTGCATATGGGACACATGCCACTCAAAGAGTTGTGCCAGCTTGCAAGTAGACATTCCCGGCACATATGGTGAGCACAAGGTGTTAGCACCGCATCTTCAACTGCTTCAAGACAAATTGGGCATTCTCCTCTTTCCCCATTACGGAGCTCTTCGACCACCTCTTCTACATATGCTTTCGTAGGAGCAGAATCAGAATCCCTATTAGCAGAGGACTGGCTTCCTTTGAGGAAACGCTTTGCTAATTTATTCATATCAGTATACTGCTGTGTATCACCGCGGCTGTTGAAAATGGAGTAAATATGTAGACATTCGTTTTCACAATCAAGATCAAAATATGATCACATGTAATGTGACAAGGCCAGGATTCAAAACATTATGAGCTTAAAGAGCTATAACTTTTATACTATAAAAGAGCATGCTATTATCAACTACCTTTAACAATTGTTCCTCTGTATCAATTAAACAGAGGCCCCTTTTGTGCAAAATTGTTTGCTTCTCCATTGTTTAAGTGTAATTGCCTCTAATTCCAACATATGAAAATAGTAGCAACTAAAAGAAAGTAAACAGGAAACAACGAAAAGATGGGCATAACTCTGAAGAACTTGCAACTAATCCACAAAGTTACCTCATGACAAGAAAAGGGTGATCACAACATTGACGTAATCTCAAAAGCAACTCCAAAATGGATGCATAATTGTGAAGAACTTTGCCTTGTTCAACAAACTGATCAAACTTAACCTGCAAGCACAGATAGACTGAATGTACTTGAGTAAAACAATCTCAGGCCAACAAATGGCATCCAACAAAAATTATCCAGAAATTCATTTTCACATACATAGAACGCAAGTACTCACCTTAGACCTTTTATACAAAGCTGTATAAAAGTCATTCTCAGCTTCAGTAAGCTCACACTCAACTACTTGCACATCAGTGGGAGGAAGAACAAGGATGGGTCTGAACACACAGAACAAGATATCAGCAATCACTCAGATGAAATACCAAAAGCAAGAGCAAAGCTCAACTGTAGAGCCATACCTGCCCTCTTTGTCAGTACTATCTTTTGTCCTCCGAAGCATTAATGGCCTTAAAATAGCTTGAACCAACTTCAACCCACGTTCATCACCTTCCTCAAAAGGCTTCTGAATCAGTTTATACCACCTGGACACCATCCAGTATATATCTCAATGATAACTATGTATTATAAGATCAAATTAGCCTTTGAAATAAGATTGCATTGTACAATAGGAAAAGCAGATGTCTGATATGAACTATAAGCTTCAGTGCAATACCCTAACAGTAAAGTTCATTAAAATGATTAGGCTAATAATGCCAATTGATCCTAGCTAATACAATTCAGTTTGTTAACTGTAGCCATTAGGAGGTTCTAGATAGATTTACTACACTCTAGAAAATGTGATGGCCACATGGTAGACCATCTTTGCTAAAAACATGGATAAAACCGATTTTAATCTCGTCTTCCTCTTGAGGTGTGCTAATGAGTTGCCTTCTGATGACAACCTCCTCAAGCTTTTTCTGAACGGAAACTTTGCTCTAGCAAAAACCAAGATTCAAGCAGGGAAGGGAGGGTAAAAATGGGTAGTCAGGTATACTAGCTGAATCTCACCATGCTTGATCTATCCAGCAAAGCAAGAGCACTTACATACACAAAGCTTCAACATTTGACAATATTGAAACAGAAGGACAGAGAGTAATCCCAAGACACCATGAGAATGGACTAGGTGCCCTAGGAATGTTCTTAAATGCCACAAACAAAGAATGAATGAAACTTGTCTTTGTTTAATTATGTAGTTAGCCATTGAGTTTAAAAGACACCAACACATTGTCTTATGCAAAGAGATTTAATGACAAGGCTTCCAAGAACTTTCCTTCTACAAGTTCAAATCTATTCCTGCAATTCAGGGACTTGCATTTTCACTATCGTCCACAAGCCCTCAAAATGATTTACTCTTTAGTGATGTCGCTTAAAGCATTGGCTGTTTCCTCCATTCTCTGACTGTTCCCTCTAAGCAAGACATGTAGAAGATTTTTCTTTTTTTTAATCCAAACCATTTTATATTGGTGTTGCACCATCAATTCCATACATATTTCACACCATCCAATAACGAAATGCTTGTTTTAATCATCATTTTTGGCATTTCATGTGTTCTTAAAAGAGTAGAATCTCCTCAAGGCTCACCTTCAAATGTTCTAAGACCATTGTCAATGCTACCTTCTCTACCAACTTCCTCTGAAATTTTTGAACAATCCAGGCCTAACCATCTCTCCTCATGTATGCTTTGGAGATGTGCTCAAGGTAAAATAGTGGTTCAAACTTAACTCAAAAGCAACCAAAATGGAAGTTCAAACTTGATCGAACACATTGCTTTGTGAATCCCAAAATTTATAAATATTAACCCAACAATCTTAGACCTCTTGACACTATCATTCCACAGTCGTGCACCAAGTCTCATGTGATTAATCTCTAAGCTCTATGACCAAACTATTTATGTGCATACGAATGAAACAAAACTCCAGGTAACTTGTAAGATTCCAAGGACAGTATGAATTCCAAACAAAAATTAACTATGCAATCATCACTACTAATTTATTAAAAACCTAAACAAAAGAGCAATATACAATAGGTAAGCATACCATCCCCAATTACCCCATGGCTCAACCCGAAGGAAATGAAGCAGACTATAGATGTCCTCCAAATTGTTCTGCATCAAAAACAAAGCATGAGTAATATTGAGGCTATGCAGAATCCTTGCTCTCATAAAAACACTATGTGTCAAGCAAATACCTGAATGGGGGTTCCAGTTAGACACCAGCGACAATCAGCAAAAAGAGCAAAGGCAGCTTGAGAAGAGTGGCATTTGGAGGACTTTATGGTATGCGCTTCATCAAGAACCACTCTAAACCATTGTATTGCATGAAGCACACTTTCTTCTTGGGGATTCTGCAAATCAAGCAATTACTATCTTAATTTCATATCAAATATATAGAAGAAATGATTAATACTTGTAATGGCAAAGACTGCTCTGCAACTGGCCCTAAGTGCCAATTTAATGAGAATTGGAAAATTATTAACCTACCTCAGTCTGGTATGCCGACGCCAAAACCCCATATGTGGTCAAGACAACATCATGCTCCAAAAGAAACTTTGCATCCTTTGCTCGGCTTTGTCCATAATGGACATAAACAGACAGGGATCCAGATTTTGCATGGGTTTCAATTTCTGTCTGTACTTTCAAGAACATAACACGGAGTTAAATGATGAACCTAAAAATGCATGGAAACCAGTAGATAGATTTACAAAATCAAGCTACTGTCCTAATGGCATAGGACCAGTTGTTCAAAAGAAAATAGAGAATCAACAGATAACACAAAGCCGCCCATGATTATACAAGATCCATCATAACACACCTTCCATTGCCCTAGCAAGGTCATGGGACAGACTATCAGGGTACCCCCTCCCTTGTGTAATCCACTTCTGGATTTTCTGAGTTTACTTCTGCCTTGATTAGGTTGCTGAGGTGATTTCAGAACAAGATTATTATCAGAAGGATCTGAGACAGTAATTTCACCACAGGCAGCTTCATTTTGAAGCTCAGCATCACCTACAACCTCATAGCCTCCTTTACCAGGGTTTGCCAGCAAAAGGGAGATTGTCATGACAGTCTTCCCAAGGCCCATTGCATCTGCCAGAATCTGTGAAGGAATGTCAAGTCAGATACTGAAATGAGAATGAAATCAAGAAAATATGAACAAAAGATGCATTATCTTTCCCCACAGTCACAGATAAACAGAACAGAAGATGGCACATCTTCCTCTACAATCACGTGTAAAACAGAATGCAAGACATACTCCTCCTCTTGCCATTTGCAATGCACTAGGAAACTCTGCAGTTGCCTCCCCTGAGAAAACATTCACATATACAGCTGTTGCCCTCCTGTAAATAAACAAATTAAACCATAAATACATAGACAGTGAAATAGGCAGTGAGCATTATTTTATGCATAACTCAAGTAAGCAGTACGTCAAATCATACTCATCAGCAACATGGTACGCATCCCAGCAGGGATGAAGAGTTTTTGCCGCCTTTTCAATTTCAGTTCCACTCTCCAATTTTGTCATCCAGGACAGAGCCTGCTTTTGATACGGACGCAACTCGCAAAGCAGTGTGCAAGGCGGATCCATTTCCTGCAATAATGGTGAAAAGTCTCTGTCAGTAATGTATTTCAGATCAGTCTGCTACAGAAAAGACAGAATAGAGTAGCATGAAACTAATTATAGGTAGGAGTCAATGATAGGATATGATGAGAACCTCCAGATTACAACTCTCTGATGCACCAACAAGTTTGTTCAAATCCGAATCAGACAGAACCTCTTCTCCCTCATTCTCCTGTTCACTTGAACCTGCAGCAGGTTTTCTAGACTTTTGCGCAGGCAGCAGTGCCACTGAGAGTCCAGAGGCCTCCTGATCACAAAACCACGGAAAAAGGGCAAAAACACAGTTAGTTCACAAGGTAGAGACCCTGTGACAATATTGCTGGATATCTCAACCAATGGTGTTAGGACCCACATTATGTATGTAAGTGAAATAACTCCATGGGATTTTCAGATACCACAAAAGCAAACCAATTTTCACTGACAGGCAATGGAGTTCAAAGTGCTCGATGTAAAATTACAATTATATCAAAGAAGAAAAGAAAAGAAAGAGAAACAAACACCACCATACCTTCAGATCTAATGAACGTTTTCGGGTATAAAGGTCCTCTGGAGTGAACTCGGCCTAGAACACAAGAAAGCCAAAGCCATATGCTTATCTAAGAACCCGAAAGGATTTGCCAGTTACCAGCAACCAAAAAGATAGCAAAAATCCAAACTAGTTTGTCCACACTCTTCAAATTTATGCTTCCCCTTTTCAACCTATGCTTAGTATTGAAATAGCCACAAACGTGAACCATGCATCAGTAGTTTTGAGTTCAAGAAGGGCAATCAATAGGGCATGGTTAATATGCTAAGCAATGATGTTCATGCAAAATGAAGCATTCATCTTATTCAAATAAGTCCAAGCAAGGGAAGAAAACCAAGGAGCATATGGACATGAGCAGGGAAGAGAGGATCATGCTTATGCTGGGAATATGAAAGACTCAGAAAGTTGATATAAAAAGTTCATGCAAGAACAGTATATACTGGAAAATAAGATAAAGTTTATGCAAGAACAGTATATACTGGAAAATAAGATAAATTGATCACCAAGGTAATACTAACAGTTTTCATTCACAAATATTAAATGGGTAATTTTCCCTGACTGAAAATTGGGGTAGAAGATATACAGTACCTACAGGCTTTCAATATTGATGAATGATACATTATGTTTCAAAAACAAATGCCTAATGTGACACCATGTACATTTCATGATGCATAAACCTGGTAAAATACCCCAAAACAAAAATGACATGGAATAAAATAAGCACCCCAGCTTTGAAAGCGCAGTATTCTTACTTTCTGAAACGGTTCTTTGCCAAGTAACCTAAATAAGGTTGGAAGAGGATGAACAGTAGTATCCTCTGTTGATGAAGCAATCAACTTTGATGAAGATCCACTAGCGTTTTTAAAAATTGAATTGTTAATGTACAACCTGCAGATAACACAAAAATAATATCATCTCCATAAAAATAAATCAAAATATAATCCCAACAAAAAAAGAATCAAGGTAAGCTCAAGCTTCTCAAAGTTACAATAGCCAAGGTCAATGATTGCCGAGTACATCCAACGATGGGAAGTGAGCTAATGACCCTAGTTGGCATTGGGCAATTAGCCAGCAGAAAATCTGGATTATCAATGATCCTAACATATTAAGTGGCCTACCTGACACTCAATAGTATGCTGTCCATCATCGCAAGGCTCTCAGGTGCAGCTACGCAGCGACCCTCAATCTTCACCTTCTTTGAATTGACCAAAGGTATAAGACACCGAGTCCAATCTGCAGGGAGGCGCCCAATCTGTGTTTTCCATCCAAATTACAAAGGTAAGTGAATACCCTGGATGATATTATCTCAAGCCACTCTGAATCAAAAACTTGGTTTTTCCTTGTTAAACTAAAATATTCTAAAACAAAATAAATCTCACCTCGCCAGCTTGTTTTGTAGAAAATCTCACAATCTCAGAACAGGCAGATGCAGCCTTTCCTCTTCCCCAACGTCTGAAGCCAGTTTTATTGGATGGTTTGGGAAAGGAAAACGAGACAATTTCTTCTCTTTTAAGCTTTCTGCCTCTACAAGTTGAAAAACCCATTACTTCAGTGCCACCCACAAACCACCATTCATCTTCCATCGACTGGGTTCTGAAATCTGCAACATGTTTCTTGCTAGAAATCCCACCAGGGGAAACACAATCACTTGTTGCAGAAATGCCCTGCTTGTATGCTTGAGAAGGATTAACAGAATTGTCATTAGAGTCTGAATACTCAATGGGAGTGATTTTAGGTATAGCCATTGACTGAGATCCCCCAATTGGCACGTGTGGACTACTTGCAGTGTTTTGTTTCTCAACCACTGAAACTCGAGCTCCACCCCCAGGTGTGGTGCGTTTTATGTTGAACTTGTCTCTGTTGTGGAAGCTAGGAGTGTCAAACATTATGTTTATGGCTGCAGTTAAATCATTCTTTGCAAGATGAAGAGCCCGAATAATATCCATATCTGATGGGTCAGAGCCCAAAACTGCTCTCATAGCCTTAATCCTTTCACCGTTTTCAGTGCTCCCCATCTGGTTGAAAGAAGATGACCCCACTGGAGAGGCACCAAGCAAATAAGCAGATCAATAGACTCAGAAAACTCTTGCTTGAGAACAGAACTTAAGTCAAAAACAGTGTGTCGGACTACATAAATTGCAGTATGTTGACTTCTTTCAAGCAAGAACATAATGCATTGAGTGCAGGGAATCAACAAGTTTGTATGGGTGCACAGGGATGGGGATGCAAGGGACAGGCCTAAGTCAGTACCAAAGAAACGTGAGTGCACCAGTATACAGAAACGGTTATATATGTGTGTGTGTAATTTAATATATTTAAAATTAATTTAGAATATTTAAAATAATAAATATCAAATATATTGCAAATTAAAATTGCAATATTCCATTAGTGTTCATAACATATATGGTAAAGTTAAAATAATGATTAATGAACAATCTATCATATTGAGTCATTTACATTCAATTAAAAATTGAAATAGAAGAGCCTACTACTGGCTGCATCGAACACGGTATGAATGGAAGAAACATGTCCTCTCTTCCAAGGTGCAGCAGTATTAGGTATGGAAAAAAGAGATCTGACAACAAAAGAGTTGGATTCAATTTCTTCACCAACAAAATAAATTTGAAATACCATCATATGCCCGTTGAAGTTGAGCAAATCTTTTTTGAAATTAGAGTATTTAAATGATTTGTAACAAATGTCAACTCCAAAATCCGAAATACACAAAAAATGTGCCTTCACTTGTGAATAATTTGCTTGAAATTTCTTTCCACGTTCTGGTTATTTGCATTTGATTGCTTTGGTGCCCCCCTTTTTTTTCTCCAATACATCAGCATATACCCACAGTGGACACTCTTTCCAAGAAACCATTATTAATTTTTTTTTTTTAAATGAAAAGAGAAAATTTATAAACACATGTCCAACTCCTATAAACCTTTTGTCGTTACCTCAAGCAAAAGTTGCCTAATGCTGTAGATTTTGTATTGAATCTTTTAAAAATGTAAAGTGAATGAACACAATTTTTTGAAATTTGGTAAAAAACACCAAACTTCCATTAATAGCCCAATGAATTGAAGCATTAATCCATGGATTATGGAATCATATATATAGCAGCATTACTTATATGCATTGCAGTAAATAAATTTAACTGAGAAAAGAATGCAAGAGTCTATATACACTGCAATTCGTTGAAATTTTTATGAGAGCAGTGTATGAAACTGTATACAATGGAATATCGTAATATTCAAACAAGGTCAGAGCACAAATGCAACACATCTTTTTCCAACAAGAACAGAGTACATGAGGCCAAATACATACAGCGATAAAAAAGCTGCATAATTCAATTGAAAAAGCATTTCCTAAGGCGTGGTTTTTATGACAGAGAGTTATTGCTTACACCAGGTTGGCAGCAGCTCAAATATTGTTGGGAATTCTGTTTCCAGAGGCTAATCTTGTATTGGAAGGGGCCTGCCCCTATAAAATTCAAAAATGCCAAGATTACAGCCAATGCTTAACAAAAAGGACATAAAATTGGCAGTGCCCAGATGGTATTGAGACAACTAATGCCCTCATCCCTGGCCACTAAGACCAAAGAA